>SJYX01009868.1:223680-283981 GCA_006410675.1 Oreotragus oreotragus
GAGCAGCCAAAGGATGCTGTCTGGTGGCTAGGGATGGCTGCTGGGGCAGACATAGGTATCTGGGCTCAGCCCACCATCTCCACCCACCTGGTAAAGGTTGTTCTGAATGTCCAAGACTTCCTGGGGCAGCAGAGCCAGGCAATACAGCAGCACAGCGGGGGCCTCGTGAATCACGGCCAGGTGGATCAACCTGGGAGGCAGAGGCAAGGTTTGGGGTCAGGGCTCAGGCCAGACAGAGTGGGCTGGGGTTCTGGGGTTAGAAGAACACATCAGTGTCTAAATTGCCACCCAGAGGGTAGGTGCAGGAAGTGAGAGTTTGGGCCAGGAAGTGAGGGTTGCTGCGGGAAGCCAGGATCCTGAGGGTGGAAGCTCCAAGTTCCCATCTCTGGCCTTTGGGAGGGCCTTGGCTGAGTGAGAATGTGGGCAGGGTGCTGACGGGACAAGGTCCTTCCTGTCCACCCTGCCCACACCCCGATCCCCTCTGGCCCCCTGGGGCCCACACCAGGCAGCTGCAGCTCAAAGCCAAACTGAAAGCCGCTGGGGTAGCACAGAGGTGGTTTCCAGGGCTGGGCTCCCCACCTCTGCCCCCCTCATGGGGAGGGCAGAGAGGGCAGGGGTGGGGTCACCCTCTGTCCCCTCATGAACACCTCCCAAAAGAGAGAAGACAGAAGCTCTTGGAAGAGGAGCAAGGAGACAGGGAAGCGCCCTGTCCTGCTGCTCTCCACGGGACAGCCAAAGGCCATTCTGCAGGGCCAGGACGGAGCCTGAGCTGGGGCCCCGCTCCTGTGTGTGCCTCTGCGGGGAGGACTGTGCAGTGCAGAAAATGTGTGCCTGGGGTGAGATGTGTATAAGAGACAGCCCCCCCACCGGCACCTCCCTTCCAGAGCTACTCAGGACTGACACTCCCCTCTCCACGACACTGGTCTCTTCAGCTCAGAAAACTGAACTCCAATGATCTCAGTGACCTTCTCAGAGTGGGCAGCCCAGCAGGAGTCTGTTCTAGGCCTCTACACTGTTACCCAGGCTTTGTGGCTAATTCCAGGCCTGAGAAAAACTGGCTGACCCTCCTGGAACCCCTCAAGGCCAGTGGTGCGGCCCCCGCACAGGCGGAGGGGCCAGAAGAGATGGTGCCTGGATGTGGCCTCTGCAGTGGGTGAGGCCACTAGGTGCTCAAAGTCCCATTTCCAGAAAGAGAGTAGGACCTCCATCCACACACTCTCTCGCCAGTTGTCCCCTGCCCAGGGAGCAGCCTTCAGGTCCTAAGGTCAGGATGGACCCCCCCGCTGCCCAGGCCAGAAGCCACTGCCTGGAGGGCCTCAGGGAACCCAGCAGGGATCCCAGCCACTCAGGATTCCCCTGGCTGAGAACGTGGGTGTGGACAGCAAGGTGAAAAGCAGTGGCCAGGGTTGGATGCACAGGGGAGCAGGAAAGCTCAATCCCTGGGTCTGTCCGAGCCCCTCATCCCACTTGGCCAGCTCCAAGTCCACCAGAAGGTCCATCTAGAGCTTTTTTACCCCTGCAAGGTCTAGAGTCTCCCTCCCGTGTCCTATGGGGAAACCAAGGGACACTCCCTCTGCAAACACACCCTCCTCCACACCCCCTCCAGCTGTGCTGGCCCCACATGCTGGGATCTCCCCACTTGCATCTCAGTTTCCATTCGTTCTTGGGAGTTGGGGCTTGGGTTGGCCTTGTTTTATGCCCAGCACTCAGGGCCAGGCTGGTCCACGGTGACCACAGGTGTGGGCACTGCTGAACAGTGGCCCAGGCATGGGCAGGCTCTCTCTTAGAGAAACACAAAACTGTGGATGATGCAGTGAGTGCTAGGATGCCCCTGCTGGAGGCTAGATGCTGGCCCTCAAATCCTGTTGGAAGCCAACTACTCCAGTGGTGAGGAATTTTTAGGGTTCCACTTTGCCATTGGAGGAGACTAAAGCTCAGACCCTGATGATGGAAAGATTGAAGGCAAAAGGAGAAGGGGATGGCAGAGGATGAGATGAGATCTACTCAACAGACATGTATCTGAGCAAAGTCTGGGAGACAGTGGAGTACAGAGGAGGGTGGTGTGCTGCAGTCCACGGGGTCGCAAAGAGTCAGACACGACAAAGCAGCTGAACAACAAGGCGCAGAGCAGGTGACTGTCCAAGGGAGCGGGGCCTCATGTGCCTGTGTGTGCTTGTGCATCCCTGTGTGCATGCACGTGGGTGCTTGTGTATCCCTGTGTGCATGCCTGTGTGTGCTTGTGTATCCCTGTGTGCATGCACGTGTGTGCTTGTGTATCCCTGTGTGCATGCATGTGTGTGCTTGTGTATCCCTGTGTACATGCATGTGTGTGCTTGTGTATCCCTGTGTACATGCATGTGTGTGCTTGTGTATCCCTGTGTGCATGCACGTGTGTGGAGCAGGAGGAGGGAGTACTAGGTCCAGCCCAGAAGAAGAGGACTCGCTGTTTATTTTTCTGCACCCACAGTTCACAGGTCAGGATCTGCAGGCCCCGAGTCCAAGCACAGGACAGAGAGGAAAAGGCCACAGGTACTGGCCGGGGCTACAACAGGGGCACAGGGAGCCCCTCAGCCCAGGAGGTCCTGCCCTGAGCCGGGGACAAGATCTCTGGGTCCCCATATCCATAGGAGGCTCCAGCTGTGCTGACAGGCATCAGGGGCCTTGTGGTCCAGGGTTGCATCGCAGGGAGTTGGTTGGGGGGTGGGGGGCCTGCCATCTCAAGCTGGCCAGGAAGGGCATGGTCTGGAAGCCAGCATTCTCCCTTTCCTCAGATCCCAGCCACTCAGCATGGCCAATTCCAGGCTACAGCCACAGCCTTCGGGAGAGCCACTTCCTCGGTCCCCAGGCCTGGTCCCCAAGGCCACGTGACATTCTGAGGCATGGAGAGTGGGGGAATCTGTCAGTCCCCGAATCCACAGAGGCCCCCAAGTCACCTAGGTCCAGGGGCCTCCTGAAGGTGATGCCAACTCAGGCCAAACACTTCTCCCCAGTTCTGGGGCCACAGAGTCCCAGAGGGTCCACAGTGCGGCACAGGAAGGCTGCGTGGGGCTGGGGGTGTGGATGGCAGGGCCTGGCAGCATCTCCATGCCTCCACTCCTCCCCTCTCCCTCCACAGCCCCCCACTCTGTGCAGGCCCTCCTGCCCCTACAAAACAACTGCCTGAGGCCCAGCGGTGTCCTGGATGCCCCAGAGAGGCTTCAACAGGCCTGAAGGCCACAGTGGTTTGTGGGGAGGATGTGCAAAGCCCAGGGCCTTCCTCCTCCCACCTGCTCCAAACACACCCACCAGTTTCCTCTCACCAGCCCCCCTCAGAGCCTTTCCCACACCTGCTGCTTGAGCCAGCAGAGTCAAGGCGCTCACACTCATGCATGCACTTGCATGGGTGTGCATACATGTACACACACGCGCACCTGCACACACATCATTCTCTCCCCTTTGTCTGCTCCTGAATCCCACACACTATCCTGTCTGCCACCAGGGGCCTGGACATGGCCACCCTCCAGCCCGGGGCCTCTGTATTTCCTGGAGAAAAGCTGGTGGAGCTTTTGGGTCTGGGGACCCACGGGGGTGACAGCAAAGGGTCCATGAAACAGAACCTTCAGGGCACAGCCTTGGCCCAGCACAGGCAGTTCTATCACAGGTCAGCCTGGGCACCTGGCTGGTGTCTCAAAGTGGTGTCTTATGGGACATGGGGGGTTGTGGGGGACAGTTCCAGCATCTCCTGACCAGAGGACCCCAAGTAGGCCAGAGGTTCATTCCTCAGGCCTCTACACCCCATGGCCGAGGCATCTGTCATTTGAGGGAGGAGGTCCCTTCGGAGACACATCTTGTCCCCATGGCCAGGGCCCCCGGGCTGGGCTTCCCAGAGGCCACACAGAGCCACCCCAAACTACGACCTTTGGCAACCGCAGGGTCCCGAGTCACGCTGACTCAGGACCGCTAAATAGAGCCCCTCTCAGCCGGAGCTGTAGGGGAGTGAGGTGATGAGATCACTGCTTCTAAATCCAGTAGGAAGTGAGAGGAGGCAGGGGCCCCAGACGCTCTCACACACACATGTGTGCACATATACACCCATGTACACACTGAACGAATCACACATCCATCATCTACATCCACACCCACAAATCACACATGCCAATGTGCACACACGTGCATGTATGATTTGTGACAGTGGATATATATGTACACATACCCAAAGATCATACATATGTACACACACATGCACACACACCCACAAGCCACATGTATGTGCACACATGCATCCGTGGGCATGCATGCAAACAGGTACATTCCCCCACAAATCATTTACACATTCATACTTTAGGCAATCATACACACACTCTTACATGCTGACACCAACATACACCCATGCACACATGTCTATGTTCACACCCATGTCCACACCAACTCACACACACATTCACATACATATACATGCACCCATACCACAAATCATACGTGTACATGTATTCATACAACCACACACACATGCACACACTGAAATCCACTCATGCACATGCCCCCACAAATCACACCCACAGATGCCTGCTCATCCACATATATGAATGCACACACACAATCACAAACACACAGGCAGTGTGTTTGCACCCAAGCATACATTCATGCCAGCCCATGGGCCCCAGTGCAGCAGTGATGAGAACACCAAGGAAGGTAACAGAAGACCAAGGGCCAGACCATTCCTCCGGGATCCTTCCCTCCCTCCTTCCCCTGCCTTGGCCTCCAGTACACCCTGTTCTGGGTAGTCGGGAAGGGGCCCAGCTGGGCAATCCCATCCCTGGGGGATTCCATACACCAATGAAAAGCCAACAAACCAACGAGGTAAGCTGGTGGGTAAGGTGACCCAGGAGTCAGGGGGCTGTCTGCCAGGGCTACGAGGGGACCAGCCCAGGCCCAGTGCTGGCAGCAGACGAGAGCCCACGTCCCTGGGCTCCGGCACTTACAGATCGAAGACCAGGTAGTGGAAACCTTCCTCGGAGATGCTGTCATGGAGGCGCACTGCGGGAACAGGAGAGGCCGTGAGCAGGGGCAACAGCCCGGGGCCCACCCACATTGCCCAGACACTCACAGGCCCACAGCCAGCAGCACAAGCCATCCAAGGAGGGCCCACCATGCCAAGGGCCCGTGGCTTCCCAGAGTTCGGGCTGGGGAGGGCCCGGGTGGGCACTGAAGGCAGAGTCTGAGGGGTAAGCCGTGGGCCCTTCAGGCCAACTGGCCCCAAGCCAGCATCCAAGGGCCTCGAGGGTCTGGTCTTTCCTTTCTTTTCCTTTCCTCTGCAGGAGGGAGACCCAGTCCCCCTCTCAGGCCCTGTCAAGGTCCCCTGCTCCCAAATGCAGCAGAGAGACGCAGGAGGGGGCGGGGTGGGGACGAAGGCCCACACCACCAGGACTGGAAAGGAGCCGCTGAGGGACTTCATGGGAGAGGAGGGCGGAGGGCTCCTCTGCCAACCCGTCAGGACAGGCTGAGGTGGCAGGGACCCCCGGGGAAGGACCACCTGCCCAGGGCCCAGTATGGCATCACTGCCGAAGAGTCAGACCCTGATTTCCCACTCCAGATCCTGCAGGGTCAGCAGGATGGCGCCACAGCCACGCACGCCCTCTCTGCTTCAGTTTGTTTTCTCCATCTCCTGAGACTGAACAAGGCCTGGCCAGAGCTGTGCTGGTTAGGAGTTGACAAGTGAATAAATGAGGGAATGAATGAGTGAGTGAACAGCGAGGAAGATTTCAGCACAAAGAACACAACTCCAAGGCCTCCTTTCCCTGAGCTGGAGATATGCCTGGCACTAAATGGCAGGTATTTCTAGGGAATTCTGGACACTTCCCGCCAGGTGATAGATCCTGCCTTCTGTATCAGAAACCTACAGTGTACCCATCAGTAACCATCCCAATTATCCTGAGAGGTTACAGATGCAGCAGCTGGTGCACAGAGAGGGTAGTGACTGGCTCAAGGCCACACAGTTCACACAATGCTGAGCAGCGGTGCGGACAGAGCTTCCGCTTGGCCCCTCTGCTCCCTGGGCTCCCAGCAGTCTTGCTCTCCACCACGATGGACGGGGCTGCGGGAGCTGGAAGAGTGAAGAGCAGGCTTCTCCCAGGCCCCACAGGTCCCTTCCTCATACCCTCGAAGCTGCTCTGGTTTCTACCTGGCTGTTGGCATCCTTTCTCCTCCAGCTCTGGACTTACTAAGGGCCCGCCAGCAGGGTCCTCACATCAGGAACCCCAATCTGGCTACTCTGGCCCCCAACCTTTGCCCCCGAGCAAAGCCTGGCTCGGGGAGCAGGCCTCACTCCCAGCAGTCAGGGCACCTGGTCACTAAGGACAAAGTGCATGGGCACCTCATCTCACACCCTGCTTCTCTCACCATCTTCCCCACCCACTGCTCGCTCTGGATCTCTCTGCTCAAGGGGCTGGTATCCAGTTTCATCCAACCCAGGTCCCGGTGCCAACGCCTGGCACCCTCTCGCTCCCATCCAGACCTCAACTCCACCAGGTGGGTCTGCACTTTCCTAACAGACAACAGACTGCCGCCTCACTGCGCCCCACTCCAGGACTCTCCTGCAAAATCACTGAGTGAAACTCTCCCCACACTGACTGCTTTCTGGTGGGGGCCCAGCAGGTCGGCCCCTCTGAGCAGCCTCCCCTGCCCCCAGCTGCTTCCCCTGGAACTCCAAACAAAGAGAGGCCCAGGAAGGGGAAGGGAGTGGAGGGGTCTGCCTCCACCACCCTGCCAGGCCTGCAGACAGCACCCCCAGGGGGACACTCCTAGGGGGACCCTTTTCTCTTCCCATGCAGGGGAATCCTCTTTCCCCAGGGGAGTCCAGGGGTCCATAAATCTGAGGTCCTGATGACCTTCCCCTCCTGCCCTGCATGGAGGCCACCCCTGCCCTCAGGCCCTGCCCCCTCGGAGCAGGTGAGAGGGGGCTGGCAGGACCCTCAGCCTGAAAGTCAAGGCCACATGCACATACGCTCCCTTTTTTTTTCACTTAAACATTTTTAACATTTAAAAAATAGTTATGTACTACTTTAATGGTTTAGAAGAACACCCCCCTAGCACAACAGACCCGTGATTTCACGGATGGGGCTAAGTAAAAAACGGAATTGTCACAGAATCTATTTAAGTAAAAACAGTAAGTAAATAACACTGCGGGTGACATATGGTGGCTGCAACTAGAGTCCAGGTAGTTCCTGAGAGTCCAGCCTGGGAGCAAGGGGTTGGGGGTGTCAGGAGCCCCAGGACAAGCCTCCCACTGTGGGGCTTGCTTCTCCAGGGACCACACGGAGTCCCAGGCCAGGGGGCTCTCAGTGGAGGTGGTGCTTCTGCCCCTCCCAAGCTGCCCCTCGAATGCCTCCATGGACTGCAGTACTGCTACGGGAGGAAGGACCCTAGGACCTATCATATGATCCGCTTTGGGAGAGAAGGGCTGTGGATGGCGGCACGGGCCCTGAGCTGTCAGAGACTGGCGACCTTTTACCCTCCACTCCTGCACTTCCCCTCATCTCGGCAGGAAGTCATCCCAGGGCCATCGTACTCCCTGGCGCCCACCTGCCCAGCTCCAGCAAGGGAGGGCAGTTCCAGCCCTGGAAACCAGGAGGTGGGAATTTGCCATCCATGAGCCAGGCCCAGGAGAGAGGGGGTCCGTGTGCAGAGGGGAGGCTGGAAGGAGGCTGAGAGGAGGATGGAAGGAGGCTGGGGAGGCGGAGGGCTGCCCTCTGCGGAGTCAAAGCTGATGGCTCTACTCACTCCTGACAGGGCCCATTTTAAAAGGCTGTAGATGGTTCTGCCTACCATGGGCTCTGTTTAATCTGTCACCCACAGCTCCAGGGGCAGGGAGGGAAGCTTGGGACATGCTCACCTGCTGAGCAGCAACCTCTCAGGGTGGCCACGGCCCACCACTGAGGTGAGAGTGGAGGAAGCCTTGCCCTCGGCTAAGTCTCCACTCCAGGCACCCGCCAGCAATGGGAAATATGCACTGAATAGGAATTCCAGAGACCCCAGGTGGAGGG
Source organism: Oreotragus oreotragus (assembly GCA_006410675.1). Classification (NCBI taxonomy): domain Eukaryota; kingdom Metazoa; phylum Chordata; class Mammalia; order Artiodactyla; family Bovidae; genus Oreotragus; species Oreotragus oreotragus. The sequence goes on from SJYX01009868.1 coordinate 231,702, forward strand.
GGCCAACCTCCCGGACAGTCGGGTACAACATGGATGTCTGTGTGGAGGGCACAACCCACACTGGGGCCCTGGAGCTCACGTCCATCCTGGATACCCTGGCCTGCTTCCTGGGGACCCACATGGTGCAGTGGGGCTGCGCAGTCCCCACAGTGTATCCACACAGGGCACTGCCAAGGCAGCCCGCACCTGTCTCCTCTGCTCAGGTGCCCACTTGTCTCTGAACAGAAACTAAAGCCCCGAGAGTGGTGGGGGGCTCTGCCTGTGGGCTGCTCCCTGGGGGCCTGACTCTGGGTACCCGCTCCTGACCGGACAGCCCAGCCAGCAGCCAGGAGACACTGTGTGCTACCGTGTTGGCTATGAGAGGCATTCCCATCCTCTGATGAGCCTCCTTTAAGAGGAGAGCTGGGCTCCTTCAAACAAACAGAAAAAGGCAAGGTGACGGCATCACCCCTTCCAAACCAAACCATCAAAAGGCATGGTGCTTCCTCCGGAAGTTAAACACAGAAGCTCCTTATGGTCTAGCCATTTCACTGCAGGGTTTACCCCCAGAGGACTGAAAGCAAAGATCCAGAAAGAGACTTGTACACCCATGTTCATGGCATCATTAGTCACAAAAGCCAACAGGCAGAAAAAGGCCGAGTGTCCACTGACGGATGAATGGATAAACACAACGTGAAACATACACACAGGGGAATGTTATTCAGCTTTAAAAGGGAAGGAAACTCTGCCACCTACTACGACAAGGCTGAGTAAAATAAGCCGGTCCCCGAAAGACAAACATGGTATGGTCCATTGCTGAGGTTCCTAGGGTGTCAAATTCATAGAGACAGAAGGCAGAATGGTGGGTGGCGGGGCCTGGGAGTGCGGGTGGGGGGCAGTGTTAACGGATGCAGAGTTTCCACTGGCGATGATGAAAAAAGTTTTGAGTACAGATAAGGGCGATGGTTACATAACATGTGACCTTAATGCCACAGAACTGTACACTTAAAAAGAGTAAACTGATAAATACTGTTCTGTATATTCTGACACAACTGGGGGGCACAGTCTGCCTTGTTCTCCTTCCCGCTCCACCTCCCTGCCTCGTCTTTATCTTTTTCTTTCTCTCTCCGTCTCTCTATGCGTCTCTCTGTTTCCCTCTGGCTCTGCCTCTGCTTCTCTGACTTCTTCCTTCCGTGTTTCTCTCTCACTTTCTGTCACCCTCTCTGTCTGTCTCTGGAGCCCTGAGCATGGCTGGCTCAGAGCCAGGCCACCTGCCCAGCTGCCCCAGGGCCCCAGACTCAAGAGACTCCTACCCTGCTGCTGCTGTCTTAAACGTCATAATAAGTATTAACAAAACACTGATCCCATAAAATGTGTGGCAGCCTCACTCACTCAGCTGAACTGCGCTTGAATCCACAGACAGAGAGAAAATCAGTGCCTGTTGGTTGAGTTATGGGGTGATTTGTTGTGAAGCCTGGATCACAGACACACGTGTGAAACACGCCCAGTCCACGAACAAGAGGACCGGGGCTCAGAGCAGTTCGGTGATTGCTACGGCTTCTCGGGGGGGAAGGCGGGGCCCGAATCCAGGTCTCTGAGCTCCAAATCTCTGCACACCGCCTCGGAAGCGAGGGCCCTCACAGATTATGCCCTGCTTCCCAGGGGAGCCCTCTCGGCTCTTCCCAGCGTCCCTCCAGGCCCTCCCTGCGGCTGAGGCCCTGGTCCGGGAGTGGCCTGGACACGGCTGCTCAGCACAGCCTGGCGTCCCCTGAAACAGAGTCCTGGGCACCATCCCGGTGCACCTGAGTCAAACATGGGTGAGAGGGCCCAGGAATCCACCCTGACAAGTTCCCTGGGTCCCGCTGAGGCCACAGGCCCACCGTCCCCTCCGTGTCTCCTGGCTACCTCCCAGTGTGGGCAAGGTCTGGGTCCTGGGCTCCTCAGAAGTCCCTACAGGGATAAGTGAAGAAGGACAGGCAGCTGTGCTGTGGGGTCAAGGGGCCCCTCACAGCTGAGGCAGGTGGGCAGAGGCTGACAGGTCCCAGGAAATCTGCACCGACTTCCGGGTCTGGGGTCCCAGCAGCTCCTGTGACTGTGTCTGGGCTGAGTCCATACTCAGTCTGGAGGTTGCAGAAAGAAGGGACCTACCGCAGGCAGGGCAGCACACTCCCTGAGGCCAACACGTGGGCTCCGGGGACTCCACGGGCCCCCAGGGCAGCTGATCCCCACCCCAGATGGCAGTTCCAAGAGCCCTGGGCTGGGGGAGAGCAGAGGTCCTCCAGAATCAGACCTCGGTCCTCAGACCTCAGAGCTCAGAGCTCAGGCTGGGGCTGGGCCGGGTGTGGTCTTTGACTGGTCTTTGGTTTCCAAACTTTTTTCTCTGTAATCAGGTCATCACATTGCTTTTCTGAAGCGCCAGAATGTTAGGCTCCTGTGTGTTATCACTAGAATCTTGGCACAGAGTGGTGAGCAGGGACCCATCCAGAAGGAACCCGGCCTTGACCTCCCCCAGGGGGCTGCCCCAAAGTTTGTGCAGGAATCCCTCTGGGTCAAAAGGAGGAGATGTTTCCAGGAGCCTGAGGGTGGGAAACTTCAGTGGAGAAGGAAAAGGACGCGGTCAGGGTCCTCCTGCTGTCTGTAATGGGAGAGCTGGGACCCCCTCCCCACCTCCCACCCAGCCGCAGGCCGCTCACCAATGTTGGAATGCTTCAGGAGACGGCAGATTCGAGCCTCTCTCTCCAGCTTCTGGTGATCTGGGGAGAGAAAGGGACACAGCATCACCCTGTGACCCTGCAGCCAGTGGCGCCCTGGAGCCCCTCGACGGCATGCGGGACAGGCGGCCAACCACAGCACTCACAGCTGGGGGACATGGCCAACACTTCCTGCGATGTCTACCCGGCTGACCACCACCTGTCCAGGGCACATGTCAGGTTGTGCCCCCTACTCATGCCCGGACCCCCAGCTGGCAGCACTGGTGCTGGAAGAGGCTGCCCAGGGCCTGGAGCGAGAGGCCTGTGGGAGGCATAGCTGGTGCTCACGCGGGGCCAAAAGTTTCCCCCACGTGATGCAGGAAGAGACAATGCCGGCTGTCAGCAACAGAACCAGCAGCACCAGTTTAATCCCTTCCTTATCTGTCCTAATTCTGTTCTCTGTGGAGCTTTCTGCTGAGGCCTACTTTGTTCATCAGAGGCAGCCGTGGCTGGCTGAGCCGCGCGGTCGGCCGACTGGGGGCGTCCGACCAGTGTGCGGGGTCAGCCTGGGGCCAGGCCTTCCTCTGGAGGGGCATCTGGGGAAGGGGCGTGTGACCTGACAAAGCCGCTCCCCACCCCACGCACAAACCCACAAAACACAGGCCTGGGTTTTCACGGGTCCTGGTGTCGGTGCCAGGTCAGCAGGAGGAAGTCAAGGCCTCAGAGGACCTTCCACAGGATCTAAATGTTTACACAGGTAAGATGAGGCTCCCTAAAATTATGCTCTGGAGAGTGCTTTTGAAATTTATGAAACAAAGTGGTCATGGGTATGCAACACGATCCCCAGATTTTCAAAATGGCAGACTTCGGACCAAGTCTTAAAAATTACCAAGCATTACTCAGAAAGCTTGAGAGAAATAAAAATTCCCTAAGTCATCAAAAAAAAAAAAAAAGCCTCAGAAGGAAGTTGCCCCAGGCAAGACTGCTGCTGCTCCTGAAACTGCCCCTCCTTGCTCCAGCCCTGGGTGTCTCCTTCCACCCCCAGAAGCAAAGAACCTCAATTCCCTGCCCCCAAGGGCTGAGCAACTTATAAACCAGAAGTGTTATCTTTCAAACAAACAGAGGTGCCAGGAGGACTTGAAAAGCTGATGAGATTATAATGGCAAAAAACTGAAAAAAACAAAAACCTATTTCCACTGACCAGAGAAGGCAGAAATAAATCACACAACAGAACACACCCATCCGTGTGCGTATCACCCCAGCCTCCCAGCATGAGGCCAAGTGGAAGAAGCCGCTGACAGAGGAGGACCCAAACTGCACTTCCTTCACATCGAGGCCAGCAAGCAGGCCCGGATGGCAAACAAAGGCGGGGGATCAGGAGGGAGGCTGCCCCAGGGTGGGCTGTGCCTGGAGAGGGGGTGTCTGGGGCCTGGAACACCTGCCCCCACCCCTGCTTGCCCTGGGCCCTTCACAGTGAGGGCCTGAGGACAGTAATATACCAGAGAAGCCCACAGGATCACCTGATTCACTAGGGAAGTCCCGACAGCCCCACTGGTGGGACACAGTTAACGGGCTAATCACGATATGGTCTCAGGAGCAGTAAAGCCACTGGGCAGGCCTCCTCAGACCTGCCAGCCCATCCCTGGCTCTGCTGGGAGGCAGCATGGACTGAGCGGATGGGGAAGACCCAGCCACCAAGTCTTCCGGCAGGAAGGGCGCCTCCTGGCCCATTCTACGGCCAGCTCTCCCTGGCTTGCGTGATGGTGGTGGGCTGGGAGCCTCACGACAGCCCTGAACATGGACATAGCTGCAAACAGGCATGTGCCCTTTCCGAGGGGAAAGTCATGCCTGCAGACAGAACATCTCCAGGAGATCCAGCAGGCTCTTCCTCCTCTCAGGATGGGCACTCAGCCCACCCCGCACCTCCGCTGCCGCCCCAGAAATGCTAACACCTCCCTGAGCTGCTCATCTGGCTCCCACCTGTCTTTCCAGACCCCATGTGACTGGGAGGGCTCTGGCAAAACCACAGGGCAGTGGGTGGGCCTTCGGGCCTTCAGGACAGACCCGCACGCCTTGCCTCACTCCATCTCCATCTTGCCTTCACCTCCATATCCAACGCAGCAAACGCTCCCCATCCTGCTGGGGGGTGGGTATGGCATCAGCAGACAAGACGCGCCCAAGAGTCACCCACCATTCAGAAGCATAAGTGGAAAACAGCTACAGAAGAACACAAGCGGCGTGGCTTCCACTTTTCCGCCTGTATGAAGCTCATAGACAGGCAGCACCGAACATAACAGGGTTGGGGGTCAGGGTCGTACCTGTGAGGCTCACTCTAGAGGGGAGGGGAGTGGTCCTTGCGACAGCCAAGATGGCGGCTCCCCCGCAGCCAGGAGTAGGGAGGCCTGGAGGTGCAGGAGGTTGTTCTCTTCTTGCTTAGTGTTTTTTGTGACACTATCTGAAGACTTTTTCAAACTTTAAGCTGCAAGAATAGCTGCTGCTAAGTCGCTTCAGTCGTGTCCGACTCTGTGCGACCCCATGGACTGCAACCCACCAGGCTCCTCCGTCAATGGGATTTTCCAGGCAAGAGTACTGGATTGGGGTGCCATCACAAGAATAGCACAAAGTGCTAATGGATGGGGCATTTCTGTATAATCTCTGTTCTTCCTATGCACGTACTAACTTCCTCTGCAGCATGAGCAAGTGAGCCCCACACTTCATGTCCTTTCACCAGGTTAACAGCTCAGTGCGTGTTTTGTAAGAACAAGGACGTTCTCTTATGTAATCTCAATGCAGTTACCCTACTCACTAAATCCAATGCAGATACAATACTCAGTCCAACCTACAGTCCATATTCCAATTGTGTCCCTGTCCCCATAATGTCATAGCTCATTTCCTCCTGATGTGGATGGCTAATGAATAGCTCACCTACATGCAGACAGGGCTGGAGCAAGGCTGAGGTCAGAGAAAGCCCAGGATGGTAAGGTGATAAGAGCAGGGGTGGTAGTCTTTCCTGGGAAAATTGCCCGATTGCAGTCAAAAATAAAAGTCAGGAGAAAATTCATGTGGAGACCCATCTTTGGGAAGCAGATAATTTAAACAACTGTATTACTGAGTCTTATCCCTAATGGCAGAGCCCCATCCAAAAAATCTTGACCTACTCCTGAGTGTGTTTGGGGGATAAATTACTTGTCTGGGGCCAAGAAGGGGCACCAGGTTGCCCAGCCCAGGTGCACATGTCTACCCCATGGCCACGCAGGTTATTGACCCTCTTGGCTGTCTCCTTTCCATATCAGGCACAGCAGCACTTGACCAGAGAGCAGCTCTGAAACTCTGTATCACGACACACGTTCCAAGCTGGTCAACGTCCAAGTGCGGCCATCTCATTAAGATCGTAACTGCTCTGCTCTGGGTGGCAGAATTATGAGTAAGTTTTATTCTTTATATTTTCCCCCCAACTCTGACAACCTTGTGTTACTTTTCTCACAGGGAAAAGTATTCTTTTGTTTTGTTTTGTTTTGTTTAATTTGGTCCTGTCTCCAGTAAGTCAGTGGTTAAAAATGATGAGGGTATGTCATAAAAGCTGCTGAAGTATTTGTCCTGAAATTAAAAATCTAAGCTGATATTCTGTGATTTTGGATGGGAATCAGAAACCATAGGAAGGGGCTGGAGGAGGAGGCTGTCACCCTCGGGTCCAGTAGGCTGATCTCGGGCCAGGCATGTGGCTGTGGGAGGAAGAACCCAGCATCCCAGCTCTGCCCACATCCTCTGATTTGCTTTCAGATCTTCCTGACCCAGGAATCGAACTGGGGTCTCCTGCATTGCTCTACCAGCTGAGCTACCAGGGATGCCCCTCTACAAAGTTGAGGAGCTACTATCTCTGATTTTCAAAATTAACATAATAATAGACAACCATAGACATGGTTGGGGGAGTCAAATTTAACCCAGTCAGCTTCGCACAAGAAGTGCATCCCACTGTCAGTGAGAACCTGGGAGGACACTCCACCTAACCCGTCCCCTGGTGGAGAGCAGGACATGTGACGGGCCAGCGACCCTGAGCAAGCTCTGTGACTTCTTGGGGCTGCCGCACCTGCTCAGCCTGCCACCCACCTCCCTCCCGGAACTCTGGCCCCAGAGACCTGTCTGGACTCAGAAGACCACAGCAGTGACCACCGAGCAGGCCCATGGAGAGAACATGGTCAGAAGGCTGCCCACCCCAACCAGGAGCCCTCAGCATGCCGGGCACCCCAGCCTGGTGCTCCCTCCTGAGGGAAGTCCAAGAGTCCTCTTGAGCAGCCAGATTCTGCCATGCCCACTGCAGTGATGTCCTGGCTGGGCGGGCAGTGAGCGACCCCAAGAGGGGCCAACCAGCAGCTTCCAGGGCTCTAGAGGTCATGGGGGCATTGAGCCTAGCCGAGAGGCTCAAAAGGGCCCTCCCAGAGCTGCGGCCTGGCGCCCCGAGTGTCTGGGTAGAGTTGTCCCGAGACCCAGGCACCTGCTGCTTGGGACTCACTGCCATGTCAGCTAGCGTTTAGTTCCTACATTGGTGTGTGGCTCGACATGTGTCCCACACCTGTGCAGCTTTGCATCCAAGCACAAGCGAGCCCTGAGAATCCACCCCACTGATACCCCTACGCATCCTGCTGCTAGACGGTGTGGGGCCCCCTCCCCTGCGTTGATCCCTTCATCTCCCCTCATGCACACTGGCTCTGGGGGCTCAGGGTAACCCCCGAAACAGGGTGTGGAAGAATGAGGGGCCAGGGAGTGAGGACACAAGCCAGCTCCCTCCAGCCTCCAGAAGCCCACCCTGTTGAAGGGAGGCCTCTCTGCCTTCCTCCCACCCACAGACTGAGCATGTCCCCGGAAGCCCGAGGACACCCATCCTGGGTCCCAAGGAGTACAGCAGCAGTACCATGAGCCCCAAGGACAGCAGGTAGGGGGTGGGAGGACTCGCGGGGGGTGCCAGAGGGGGGTTTTGGAGGAGTCTGCCATTCCTGGGGGTACAGCTTCAGTTCTCACAGCCCCTCTGATGTGATGCTCTAAAGGGGAACTCCTGAGTTCAGCCATCTTGTAAAAGCTCAGGCAGCTTATGGATCCGCACCCATGGAAGCCCACCTAAGTACCTGTGGGCCGGTAGCCAAAGATGACTGGTGTGGTGCCTCTGGGGCAAGCTGACACACACGTGACATTTACACCTGCTCCCCAGAGTCAGCAGAGGCAGAAACAAGCTATTTATTTCTCCTGCCAGAGAAACACCCCACTGATAAAATGCAGCATTCACTTATACCCCAAGAAAGTGCTTATCCAACAAAACAAAAAGGACTTTAGCCAAAGACACCAGCTACATGGGACCTGTGATCAGCGGCTCCTGCACCCTAAGCTCCTGCCACAGCCCAGGACGCTTCGCCCCGCGGCTCCGCAGCCTGTGTCCCTGGCAACGCGGGGCCTGGAAGCTTCTGAGTGATTCTATCTTGATCTTAGTGCCAGGCGCACCCCGCATCCTGGAGATCCCTAAGGTGGGTGGCCAGGGGACCCAGGAAGGGAGGCGGCACAGTGCAGTTCCCAGACCCCAGGAGGCCCCAGGAGGCGGGGAGAGGTCCATCTGGGGCTGCGCTGTAGCTGGCACCCACAGCCCACCATGAAGGAGACGGGCAGGGGCCCCCAAGGAGCAGGAAGGGGCTGCCGCCGCCACACACAGCCATCGGGCCGCGGGCGCCACCTGGTGGTCTCAGCGTTCGCTGTTTCACTCTGACGCCCTGAAGAACGGCAGCGGGAGACTCAAAACAGCTCTGTACTATCCTAAACTCATCAGTGAGGCGGGCGCCCCCAGCCACAGACCCCCAGATGGGAGAACCCAGAGCTGAGTCAAGAACGAAGAGGAGTCTGCTGAGGGCGGGAGGGGAGATGCAGCCCTTGGAGGCGGGAGAGGATGCCTGCACCCTGCAGGGTGGTGCACAGTCAAGGTGGAGGAAACAGGCACCCAGAGAGCTGTGTCCCCAAGATCAGGACTGGACCCAAGGCCCGGTGACAGCTGCCATCCCAACCCCCCAGCCTCCACCTGCTCCCTGGCTGTGGGTGACTCACAACAGAGTGGGGTGGGGGTGAAAGGAGCCAGGAGAAGGGCGACAGGAGGGACGTGGGTGGGTGGCTGGCCCCTTGCCAGCTGCCAGGAGCAGCAGCAGTGCTGTGACCGGCAGAAGGACACCCGCGAGATGCTGGGCAGGGGCGGAGGAAGGACAGGAGGCCCAGCCACCGGGAAGGGCTGCCACCCGCTTCCCCCGCCTCAGCCTGGGACAAGGGAGGAAGTCAGAAGTGAGGACGTGTCATGCTGGACCAAACATGAAATCCTGCATGGAAGGTCCACACTGCCCAGCTCATGGAGGGGGCTCTGGGTTGCTCTCTCCTCCTGGGTGGCTACTGGACCCCTGGCCGGGGACAAGGAGGCTAGAACATGTCAGGGCACCGACTAGAGGTCACGGGCCACTGTGGCTGCTGCCTAGGACACCCCACCAAACCTGGCAGCTACTGGACACTGAGCCAGGGGGGATCCAAGCGTCATATCAGGGTCAAGCCCCCACCTGGGGTCACTCCTGCATGAAGTGTGCAACACCCACCCCTTCTGGCTGAGGTCTTAGGGGAGAAGGGTGCTCACAGGGAAGGGGTGGACAGGGCCGGCTCTCAGGCTATGAGGTGTGGGAGTGTGTGTGTGGCCAGGCCCCAGGCAGCGACTTGTCTATAGAATCACCCACCTGAACGTGTGGTGCGGGCGCAGCAGGAAGACGCAGCTGTGGGGTGCCCAAGCAGGAGCCCCTGCCCTCGGCTGCCTTCCTGTCCTCACCTGAGCGGCTGTGACCAAATGCCAGGTGTCCTGAACCAGCCAGAGACAGAGCCAACCCTCCCCCAGATGGGGAGATGCCAGACGCTGATGCTGCCCTCCTCCGGAGATTTGAGGAGAGCCGCAGCCTTCAGGGGGTGGCGGGTAGCTCCCACATCCTATCCTGCGTCCAGCTGTTGGCTCCACAGGGTGGGTGCTGCCCAGGCTCCATTTCATCCAGGCTGGTGGGCTCACACCAACATCATCAAGCTGGGGCATGGGAGGCTCACTTATGCGCCAGACTCAAGTGACAATGGGGATACTGGGCACAGGGCCCTAAACAGGGCCAACCTTTGCGCTCCGAGTCTGTTTCCCATGTGTGAAAAGGGTTAGAGAGTGTGTCCAGAGAGAGGCCACCAAAGAGAGGAAACCCCCACTGCTGGCCCCTCTCCCAGAAGCTAGCCCCTCTCCGCAGCCTGCCCTACAGAGCTGGGCACCCGGCCTGTCGTCCTCCCTGCCTTTCCTGCTTCCCTCCTCCAGCTTCTTTCCAAGGCAACACTCAGGACCCAGCAGTTGTCTCCCCTTCCTCTCCAGGGGCTTCTATTCTTCCAAAGGGAGGTGGGAGTCCATAGCTGCACATGAGAACAAGGGCCCATTGTCCCCCAGGTGATCCGCCCCACTGGGCCCTGGGATTCCTCACTCAGGGTTCCCCCCTCTCCTTCCCACCTGTCTCTAGCGCCTACACCATCGGATGGCACAGAGAGCTTTCTAGAGTCTTTAGAAGCTCATGGACATCCACATCCCATTTCATTCAGGCTCATGTTAATCACTACCCAGCATCAAGTCCTTAACTCACATGTCCCAAAGTTGTGAGGGTCCAGCAGGACACAGCACAGGAACATAGGCAGGCAGCTCTTATGGTTTTGAGCTGCTGGGTCAGAATCTGACAATACCCTGGACATTCAGAGCAGCCAGTGGAGTCCACAGCAGAAACTTGGGCACGATGCCCTCAGCCTGGGCACTTTGTGCCACCACCTACAGGATCCTCAGGGTCCCAGGAAGGAGGTAGGCAGGCCTGGGGGTGGGTGCACCAGGGCAGTCATAGGCCAGTTCAAGTGTAAGCACCAGCATCTGCCGGTTTGAGCCCACTGCTGGTTTAGCCTGGAGGGAACGGGAGCCTGGGCCGCACCTACCCTGCGGAGCCAACAGCTGGACACAGAACAGGACATGGAAGCTTGCCCCTCCCCGCGAAGGCTAGAGCTCTCCTCAAACCTCCCGAGATGGACAGCGTCGGCCTCTCCCTCCCCCCACCCAGCAGAGGGGTGGCTCTGTCTCTGGCTGGTCTGTACCCCTGGCGTTTGGTCACAACCACTCGGACCAGCAACAGAGATGCTGGAGACTCCGACCTCGGCTTCATCCCCTTTCTAGGCACAGGATGGAAGGCTGCAGAGGAGGACAGGTCTTTCAGGAAGGATATCGCCAGGCCAGGGCCTCAGCGGCTATTGCCTCCTGGCAGGGCTCCCAGGCCTGGGACGTATGGGACAAACCAGCCTGACTCCAGGGGGCAGCACAGTGTCCTGCAGCAGGGCCTGACCATCCGGTCACTGTCACTGGGTACAAGCTGGTTCAGGGGGAGGATGAAGTTCACAGGGGAGCACAGTATGAGACCCTGGTGGTTCCTCCACTACAGGGCACAGGAGTGCCTCGGGACCACTGCAACTAGCGCTTGCTGTTTACGGACCAGCTCTTGGGCTCTTCACAGGCCTGCAGAACTGCCGAGAGCCCTCGGCTGTTATTAACATCGCTCCCAACTTTCCGACAAGGCCCGGGAAGGCTGGAGGGTGGGGGGAGTGGGGCTGGGCCACTACCCAGGGGGACTGACCCAGAGGCCTCAGCCATCCCAAGGCCTTCCCACCAGGCTTCTCAAGCCTTCAGCAGGCTGACATACTTGAGCCCAGCCTGCACACCCAGGGAGAGCCTAGGGTCCTGGGGGCATCTCATCCTGCTCTGCATCCAGCACTGGAGGCCCCAGGAAAGTCCAGTCTCGCTGCAGCCCCTGATGGCACCAGCAGGGCCATGAGGATGAAAAGAATGGCTGCCACTGTAGCTTCTTGTAGCAGATTTTGTTTCTAAAAGGCAACCAGCAATTATCACACCAGCATCACCTGGCAGCCACACGGCCCAGCAAGGGCGCCTGTGTGTGTTCTGCAGCTGCCACTGCCTCTCTGCAACAAAGAAAGGGCTCTCGAGGGGCAGGAACAAGCTGCCAGGTGCCTGGGAGCTCGGCCGGCATCCTGCGGCTCCCCACCCCACTGTACTGAGACCTCTGAGCCGGCCATGCGGTCCTCAGAGCCCTCACTCCACGGTCCCCCTGGTCTGGCCTTTCAGCGGCTCCTCCAGGGAGCAGAGGCGCCCTCTTCAGGCTCAAAGCCGACATTACCCAACATGTTACCACTGCAGAAGGACGTGGCATCTCATGATTGAGGCTCGTGTGATGCACTGCCCTGAAGCCTGGCGAAACCGGGAGGGCCCCTAATGGCCTAGCTGTAGGCACCCGACCCTGCTCCTCCAGCCAAGTGGTGCTTCTCCCAGGCTCGGACCTGACCTGTCCCCCATGGTGGCCTCAGCCCCCTGCAGGCAGGGAATTATTCAAACGAGCGACCACGGGCCCCTGGGGGAACGAGTGGCACCCCGCTCTCTCATCACCATGAAGCCTGCCTCGCGGAGTCAGCTGCTCACTCTGTCCTGCGTGGCTTGTGTGACGGGCAGTGGCCTCCCCAGGCCCTGAGCCTGTGTGGTGCAGCCTGCTGCCCACCTCAGCTCTCTGGGCTCCGTGTCCTGGATTTGGTCATGCCCACGACCTTATGGTGGGCTCCCACCTTGACTAACAGGCAAAAAAAAGAGGTGATCCAACTATAAATGACTATCCTCTTATATCCTCAGTTTTGTCAGCTGTAAAGTGGGACAGAAATCGGGTCCTCAAACCTGTGGGTGCCCCTTGAACCCCTGGAGGGAGCTCTTGGTGCATGTGGGGTGGGCAGGGATGGTAGGAAGGAGCTCTTCAGATTGGAGGGATGACAGGAACAACTGATGAAACAACCTCCAGAGAGCCCGGGAGCTCAGGAACATTTCCCAATAACCCTGGACCAACCCTCCTTTTGGGGCTGGGCCACCTCCCCACACTCCCTTGACCTTCTACAGCCTAATGGGAACTGCTGCGGCCTGACTACACAGAGCATGTGTATCATCCAAGCTACCAGGCCCCAGAGCCCACGGGACCTGGGGTTCACAGGGACAGCCATGCCCCAGAACCAGACACACCCCAGAAGCATCACCAGGGCCACAGAGCTCCCACTCTCGCCTCCTCACAGGTGAGGCCACCAAGAACACAGAGGGGGTGGCCCCGAGGACTCCTGCCCACAAAGCCTGGCCCCCACCCCTTTTCTTCTCCTCTGCCTTCGCCCAGTTTAGAGTAGTTTTGACTTAGCCTATTTGGTTAACAAATTAATGACAAAGACTTGTTCTCTCAACAGTTCTGTTTAGTATTGCCTGATAAAACACAAAATGACCCGTTTGGAACTTCCCTGATGGTTCAGTGGTTAAGACTCCATGCTGCCATTGCAGGGAACCACGGGTTTGATCCCTAGTTGGGAAACTAAGATCCCACATGCTGCATGGTGTGCTAAAAACAAAACAAAACAAATCTGAATTTCAAATAAGCAACAAGTATTTTTTTAATATAAATATGTCCCAAGCGCAGGTAAACAGTTTTCGAATAGAAGCATGTCCCATGCAGTCTGGGACATATTTGTCTTCAAATATTTTTTATTGCCTATCTGAAATTCAAATTTAACTGCAAAGTTTGGCCACCCCAGTCTGGTTCCCTCATTGCTCCCGCATTCTCCCAGTGGGATAGGAATGGGGGGTCACCTCCCACAAGAGCCCCCAACTTTCCCTCTTACTCCCTCCCCACCTGCACCAGGACACTCGCAACTCCACACAAACCCACACACTGACAACAGAATTTGGGAGAAATGGGTCTGTCCAGTTAAAGACTGACCCTGGGGCAAAGGGAGGGACCCCCACTCCTTCGCACCCTCTGGGTCCCTAGGGAAACCCCCTCCCATTGCCCAGGGTCCCCTGGAGCCCCTACTCCAGAGTAAGGTGCACCAAAGGCTGGCTGGGAGCCTAGGACATACTTATTCTAAAAAATCATTTTTTATTTGAAATTAGGACATTATACAGTGAGGCCCTGGGGCCCTGGGAGCTGCAAGGGATGGGGCGTGGCTGCGGAATGGCCCCCGTAAGGGTGCTCAGGTGAGGGAGGGGTGCTCGAGAGACGGAAGGAGTGGGGAGACGGGGAGGGGAGGGGTGAGGAGGGGAGGGGAGAGGAGGGAAGGAAAGGAGGGAGGGCGCCCCAGCGCCCGCTGCGCATGCTCAGCCGCCCCTGCAATGCGGCGCCGGCGGCGCGTCCTCCAGTAACCCAGTTCGGCGAATTCCCGGCGCCCATTATCCTCTGTCTCGGGATGTCTTCCCGCTTGTGAGTCGTGGGGGCCGACAGGAAACCAGCAGCACGGGTTGCAGCAGGAAAGCAGGGGCCCGGGCAGGTTTGGCCAGGGGTGCAGGCTCAGCCCCAGAGCCCCTAGAGACCAGAGATAACTCTTCCCCGTTACACCGCCGACAGGGGCGCCCCCCATGGCAGAAGGGGCCATCCAGACCCTGCGAAAGGCGTGACCCTACATGAAGGTAGCTGGAGGTAAACCGGGCATCAGCCTGGGGTAAGGAGGAGGGTCAGAGGTGAGCCCGATCTCATCGGTGGCCTCAGCCTCCTCGCGGGTAGGGTGAGTCCCCCAGCTGTGCGGCGAGCATCCACTATGAGGTCAGCCTCCCACCTGGGAGGACAGCCCTCACACCTGATCCCCCTGCGACCCCCGGCAGCTGGGTGAAAACTGGAGCTGCCAGCGTCCCAGGCTCTGCTCATCACAACCGTGGGTTCCTGGGCCACTCTGCTTCTGCGGGGTTCTGTTTCCCCGTCCGTGGCACAGGCCTCCCACCACTGACCTGGCGAAAATGCTGCTGAGGGTCGGGGCACAATACCCAGGGGCCTGAGCCCCCGCTCCGGTGCAGCCGTGTCCCTGCGTCCTTCCGCTAGGTCAGCCGCTGCCCGGGGTCATTTCTGGGACACCTGCTCAGGGCCAGTGAGTACTAAAAGAGCTCGGTCCACAGGGTGTCCTCCAAATGGCCACCAAACGAGCTCTAAAGGCCAGCCACTTGGTGCTGACAAGGAGCAAGGGGAGGGGAGAGGGAGGCGGGAGCAACAAGAAGTGCCTGATGATGATCGTCCTACCCCCACCAGCCCCGTCAATTAATTTTCCTCTAACTGCTTTTGTTAATGGTAGTTTAATAATCTCTTATTATTCAGTACATTCACAGACTCTGAATGTCTCACAATCCTCTATTTAATTAAGTATTAAATTTAAAAAATCTAACTCTTACTGCCTTTGGCACAAGCTGGATGTAATCTGCAGTGTCCTCGTGCCTCCAAGAACTGTCAGTTACCAGGTGGGACAGTTTTTCTGTGTCCAGTGCCAGCAATCCTCCTGCTGCTTTCTTTATCACTGGAAGCCTTGAAGGACTAAGCCAGTCTCCTCAGATCAGGAGTGGACCCCCTCACTGCAGGGCTGGGTGAGGCCCCTCCACACTGCACTGAAAATGAAGCAGGCAGAAGAAGGGCTTCCCCTCCAACCTCTGAGTCCAGTCTCCACTTCCCCACTCTCCCACTTGCCCAGCAGACTCCCCACCCATGGATCCCCTGCCCCCACCTTCCAGGACAACAGCTGGGGCAAGCACTTCTGAATGGCCTCTCTCAGGAGGGAGCACTGTCTGGAGTCAGGACTCTCTGTGTGGACCAAGTCTGACCCTGCAGGACGCCACAGGTGCAGGCTGCGAGGTGAACACCAGGACTCAGGGAGGAGCAGTGGGCTCTGGGCCTCCCCTCCTTGCTTCCTGACCACTCTCTGGCTTCACCACAGAACTTCTCCTGGACTTGGACTTCCCAGAGGCTCAGGTGTTTGGTGGCCAGGGATCTCCCTTGCAAACCCAACCCTGCAGCACACGTTCTTCGAGACGCTGCTCCACCCAATCCCTGTCCCAGCTTCACACCTGGGAGACTAACCTTACTCCAGCACAGGCTGGACATCCGCTCCTTCAAAATCCACTCACTCAAAGCATTCATTCATTCCAAAAGATTTATGGAGAGCTCCCCACCTCTCAGGGCCTGAGTGGAGGATAGGAGATACAATGGCGAACGAAACAGATGAAGCCCTGCCCACAAGGCCTGGCAGTGTAGTGGGTGAGACAGCCATCAAATAAAAACAGGGCGCTTGGGTCCCAGATTCCTACTGGAGGCTCAAGGGAGACCCCTTTGAGGAAGTGTCATCAACAGGAGTTAAGCAGGTACAAAGTTCAGGAAAAGCATTTCTAGAAGGAAAGTGAAAGTGTTAGTATCCAGTTATGTCCAAGTCTTCGCCACCACATGGACTGTAGCCTCCTCTGTCCATGGAATTTTCCAGGCAGGAATAATGGACTCGGTTGCCATGCCCTTCTCCAGGGGATCTTCCTGATCCAGGTATCAAACCCAGGTATCTTGCATTGCAGGCAGATTCTTTACTGTCTGAGCCTCAGAGAAGGCATGAGCAAAGGCCCTGGGGTATATAGAACCAGAGAAGCCAGTGCCTGGCCAGAGCTGCTGTGAGGGAGAGAGAAGGCAGGGCCAAAGGCAGAGTTTCAGGCCAGGTGAGAACTTGGGGTTTTATGTAGCCAGCCCTCAAAGGGTAGTAAGAAGACGGTAGGATGTTCATACATGTGTTTTCCCAGCCTCTGGGCTGGGAGCTGGGAAGGTGCAGAGATGAACTTCTGCATTTACCCTTAAGGAGCAAATGATCAATGGAAAAATTTGTAAAGTGACTGCTTTCGGGCTTCCGAGTTTCTAAGCTGGTTGGGAGGACCCAGGGAGGTTTCCTGGAGGAGGAGTCCTAGCGCCTGCAGGCTGGGCAGGATAGTCTGGCAAGAAACGCAAAAGAAAGCAAAGGGTGTTTGGGCAGCACTGTGCTAGGCTGACTCCAAAGTACCTCACTCCTCTCTCCCTCACAATGCCCCTCTGGGGTAGCAATTAGATTTATCCCTATTTTACAACTGAGAAAACTGAGGTATAGGGTGGCTAAGTAACACGGCCAAGGTCACACTCTGAGGCAGTCAGGACCATGTGGCCAAGGCCATGTAGCAACCAAACCAAACCCATCAGCCAAGCCCCAGTGCTGGACCACACTCAGCACGAAGATGAGGGTCGGGGGTACAAGACCCTCTCCTCTTACCCCTCCAGCTGCCCATTCGGCTTGAAAGGGGGCTGGGGAGGGCCAGAAGACCCTTAGGTCCCGTACAGGGAGGTGGCTGGGCGGTTTTCGAATCCTTTTCCATTAGAGAAACACGCTGATCACTGTGGTGAAATGACGGGTAGTCTGGGATCTGCCGCAAAATATGTGAGTGGGGGTGGAGCACGGGGAGGGTTACTGATGAAAACTGTTGTGTTGAAGCTGGGGGCTCATTCTATCTATATTTGGGGGTGGTTGAAATTTTCCATGATAATGAGTTTAACAGGCTAGGGGGAATGCCCAAGACCTTCACAGACCTGAGCAATGCAAGGGCCCAAGTGTGGAGGCAAAGCAGGGAGTTTCTTCACAGGGGAAGTGCTCCTGAGGGGAGGTGACAGCAGGTGAGAGCTGGCTGCTCCAATTCCAGAGCAGCCCTGGCTAGCTGCCCTGCCTCCCACCGCCCAGCCCGGGCTGCATCCAGGTGGGACACTGAGGCCGGAAGCAGGGCTGACGGAGCCCCAGGTCTGCACAGCCCCACAATGGCACTGTGAGCCGGGATCTCTTTGGCCCAGCCTCTGGGACTCAAGGGCAGAGAGCAGGCTGGCTGTCAGGAAGCAGGCAGCAGGCCTGCTGTTGCGGGGGCAGAAGAAAGAGCAGGTGGTAATTGTGGAACATGGGGGAATTTTAGACTTCCAATGCTCTTGATCCTCAGTAAAGAATCTGCTTGCAATGCAGGAGACCCAGGTTCAATCCCTGGGTTGGGAAGATCCCTTGGAGTAAGAAATGGCAACCCACTCCAGTGTTCTTGCCTGGAAAATCCCATGGACAGAGGAGCTTGGCAGGCTACCACTTTAAGGGTTTAAACAGTGGAGTGTGAATATACTTGAAAGGAGCTGCCAGATTCCACGGAAACATACACATACTCAAGTGGTTTTCTGCTTGAGTCTCACAAACTCCTATTCATCCTTCAAGACCCATCCAATCTCCTGTGCTTTCCCCTGGGCTCCCACCCCAAAGACGGGGCTGGAGTGGTTTGTTTGGATGTGTTTGCTCATCACCCCTTCCTCAGTGCCGGGCACATGGGAGGCGCTGGGTAAAGCTGGCGAACAAGTGAAGGTCTCCCTCAACAGTCCAGGGGGCACCTGAAGGTGGGCTCTCTCGCCTCCTGTGGCCTGGCACAAGCCTGGGAAATGAAGCAGAGTGCTCCTCCTGCTTTAGAAACGCAACGTGTGTGGACATAGCTCCCAAACACATGTGACAACGGTATCCGACCAGTGCCACCCGCCCAGTGTCAGGGAACACAGAAGCAGCCTTGCATCTGGCAGTACAGTACACACAGCAAATGCTTGGTAAATATTAGCCTTCATGTTATTGCTGTTATCAGTCTAGCTGCAGGATCTGAGCCTTCCTACCACACGTGCCCCAGGGCTGCACTGGCTCCAAGACCTCCTGTCTCCACAGTGCCCTGTGTCACCCCTGTCCCCTCCTAACATCAGCAGCAAAAATGAGGACGCAGGACTGACCCCACTGGTGCACAACCAGCCTCTCAACATGGGCTGGGACCAGAGCGCCTGCCCCTGGAAACACTCAGCCCCGAAGGCCTGGTACACAGCAGGCACCCAAACACCCACACACGGCTCAGCGAACCACACAGCAGGCTCAGCCGCTCGCCCCCGCAGGCTGCTGGGCTAGAAGCTGCAGACCCCACAGATGGAGGCGTTCTCTGCACCAACCGTGGGGCGGGATGTGGGCCAGGACTGCAGACAGGCAGGGCCTCTTGGAGGAGAAGGAGCCTCAATTAGATTTGTGTCTGGATGCTAACCAGGGTCGTGGGTGTGCCTGGGAGGAGGTGGGAGAGGGCTTAACTCAGCACTGTCTGCCCATGGCTCATCCAGCCCTCTTGTCTAATCCTGGGTTGGAGATCCGTGGGATCCCCACAGCACTGGGGGTGGCAGGTCCCGCCAGACTCCTTCCCTGGTTCCCCACCCTTGTCCCCTCACCTCTGTGCTCTGAATTTACCTGCTTGGGGCAGCCCCTCCACCATGGCCTGTCACACTCACGCACCGCATGTCATCCCCTCCCCGTACATCTTGCCGCACCCCCACCACACGGAACACCGCTGGATCAGGGGTCTGTCTGTCTGCCCAGAAGAGGCTGTCCCCCAGCAAGGGCCAGGGAAGTGCCAGATGGGGTGAGGCCACATGCCCAGGGCCAGCTCGTGGCCAGCATCACATCCACCCCCGCAGGCAGCCCCCACCCCAGCCCTCCCAGCACAGTAAGATGACTCCCACGTGCATCCCTGGGTCCAGAAGACTGGCAGGGTCCGAGTCAGGAAACATGCCTTTCAGGTGGCCCCTCAAGCATCCAAAGTCTTCAGGTCCCTAGGTCCTCCTCTGGCCCACATTCTTGGGCAGATGACACTATATGACCACGTCAGCCACCTGGTTGCATGCCTCTCCCCTCCAGCCTTGGGAGAAGAGACGGGGGTCCCACGAGCCCCTGAACGAGGACAAGAGTGCAGTTCCAGGTGTGAGGGTGTGTCGGTGCCTCTTGCTCCTGGCCCTGCGCAGCCGTGAGCCCCGTTCACACCATACTGCAGCCACGAATCCCACTCGGACTGTGTCGCCCAGGAGCCACAAGCCACGCCCCAGCCCCCAGCACAGGCTCCCCCTGCCCCTGGCTCCCACCGGCCAACACAGCCATTCCCTCCCTACCTCTGGCTGACAGCTTCTTAGTGTTGATGATCTTGGCCGCATACTCATGGCCGGTGCAGAGCTTGACACAGCGTCGGACCACAGAAAAAGCCCCCCTGGGGGAGAAACAAGGAAACAGAGGCAATTAATCCCCCCAGTGAACACCCAGCATTCAGTCATGATGCCCAGCCTCGGGCACAGATCTATGTGAGGAAGGGGTGTGTTAGTTGGTGTTAATGTTAGTTGCTCGTCATGTCTGACTCTTTGTGACCCCATGGGCTATAGCCCGCCAGGCTTCTCAATCTGTGAAATTCTCCAGGCAAGAATATTGGAGTGGTAAGTCACTCTCTTTCTCCAGGGGACCTTTCCAACAAGGGGATCAAACCCAGGTCTGCCACACTGCAGGCAGATTCTTTATCATCTGAGCCACCAAGGAAGCCCTGAGGAAGGGGCATCCCTCCCCAAAAGACTCTCCCCCCACCCTTCGTGCCAGCCCCACAGGGGCCTCTTTCCCAGCAGCTGGCAGATCCCAGTTGACTGGCACACTCAGCTCCTGTGAGACCCCCAGCTTGGCATCCTCAAGGACCAGCAGGACTGAGGGCCTGTCTGGGGGCCTCTCAGCGAGCACCCTCCTTCACTGTATGCCAAGTCCTCAAGACCCAGGGTCCTCCTAGAGCAATGAACTCTGGCCCAGCTCCAGACAGTGGAATAGGGAGGCTCAGCATATGGGGATTCACTGAAGGTTCTGGAAGGAAGAAGATGCATCACATAATTACGCTGCAAAGCTGGAGGTGAAGGCCCCTCCCCCAGATCCTCCACCGCCACTATACAGCGGAGGCGGCCAGCCCCACAGCGGAGGAGACATTTACCTACCCACAGCATCAGCGCTTCTGAGAGGAGCAGGGACCAGTCTGCAGGGCTGGGAGAAGGAAACTGAAAGGCGGGGTGACTGCTGCCAAGGTCATTGAGAGGTTCTGCATGTGACTCCCCAAACATGGACCCTCGAGAGGAGGACGGTGTGCAGGAGGTGGCAGGGCAGCAGAGCCCCGAGAGCAGGCCCACGAGGGTCCCGGGGCCGGCGGGGAGCGCAGGCCAGAGGGAGCCTGGGGTCCATCAGAAGATCCTCCAGGTATTCGACTTGTCACCACCGTTGGTTTAATTTGATTTGAGATCATTTTCGAAGAACATTAGACCCAGCATGTATGAGACAAAGTCAGAACAGGAAATGTCTGGGGAAGGGTCCAGACTGGAGGCTGCCACGGGAGGTGGGCACAAAGGCTGAGCACATGGACCAGTGGGGCGGGGGCCACCCCTGACCACAGGCCCCTCCTCTGTCTTCCCTCCCCAGAGGCCCTGCAGGCACAGCCCCGTCGGAACCCAGCACCCCCCTCCCCCAGCCCCTCCTGCCCACAGAGCCTGAGAAGCCCACCAGCTGCTTGCGCCCAGGCTCCAGGTGACGGGAAAGCAACGTCTTAAATAGAGAACACATTTCTGCTATAATCCTTTTTGGGATAAAACTTTGGGGCCTTCCCTGGTGGTCCAGTGGTTAGGATTCTGCCCTTCCAACGCAGGGGGTGCAGGTTCAATCTCTGGTCTGGGAGGCTCCCACGTGCCATAGAGAGACTAAGCCTGCATGCCACAGCTACGGAGCCTGTGCCCTAGAGCCCAGGAGCCACAGCTACTGAAGCCCTCACGCCCTAGAGCCATGCTGGGCAGCCAGAGAAGCCACCGCATGAAACCCGCGCCACGACGGGCGCTCAGCACAGCCAAAAATTAAGCATGAAACTTCTAAAAGCCTAACTTGCCTTTAAAAAATAGCAATAAGAATAATAGAATTAAAAAACTTCATTGAGATGGACTATTCACTTCCTTGGGAAAAAAGTAAATATTACACTAGATCTCTCTGAACATCCCAGGTCTTTATGATCAATAGGTGTGCTTAGAGCTATAGTTTTGCTTCTTCAAATTCAGAACAGGGCAGCGGCTGCCTCTGCTGGGGCGGGGAGCTGGGGTCTGGCACACTAGTCACTCCACATCCTCTGTCCTGTGTGATTTTCTCACTGTATATGAGTTACAGTCTCAAAATTTTCTTTTAAGAAAAAAACAAAGGATTCTTTTTTTTTTTGGATCAGTGGGAGAGAGCTTGGGAGACAGCGTGTTGAGGCTTCAAGCAGGCTGGGACTGAACCCTGCTCCATCTCTTCCTGGCTGCACCCTCTGCGCCTATTTCCCCACCCACCCAAGGAGCTCACGGGGCCACTGCAAAGGCTGAGCCAGGCCCCAGGTGGCTGTCTGCCCGAGGCTGCTTTGGCCTCCTCACCAGCCCGGCCTGTCCCTGGTCCTCCCATCCACTTCCTGCCCAGGAGAGCGGAGGGTATCAGGTGTACAGGGCTGAGCTGACACCTTCATGCTTTGGCCCCAAAGGGCACAGACACCCAAGCACTGGCTCACAGGCCTCCACGGAATAGTCAGGGCTTCCAGTGCCAGAATCCAAGCCCCATTGAAGCTGGAAGTTCCAAACAGCCAGAGGGCTGCTCACAAGCCTGGTGGGCGCCGGGTGAGGCATCATGGGGCCCAAAGGTGAGCTCGTCCCTGGAGTCGGGAGGGGCCTACAGGGCCTGTCCACCTGCTGCTGTCCAGCCAGGGTAAGTACAGGACCAAGGGATAGTGAGCCAGGAATCCTCCTGGGTACACGGCAGGGTGAACAAGAGGAACAGCCAGATGGACCATCCCAGACAAGCTGCCCTGCTGCCCCATGCCCTTCTGGGTCAGACTCCACTGTCTTCTGCAGGGGGCTCTGGGTGAGTGATGGCAAGGGTCTACGATGATGGCAGGGCCAGGCAGGCAGGAGCCAGTCTCTGGAGGCAACCAGGAACATGGCAGGCAAGCTCCCCGCATCCAGCAAGTGCTCAATAATGGCCCTAATAGGTGGCGCTCAGGCTGGAGAACAGACTGCCCTTGGACCCAGGTCTTTCTCTCCCAGAGTCCTGCCTGCTGGGGAGGCGGGCACCTCTGAAAGCCCCTATGGGGTAGGGTTTCTCCTGCTCCTGTGACCCAGCTTGAAAAAAATTTCTAGAAAGAGATGCCCTACCCTCCCCCAAGTCTGGTCACCCCACCCTGGTCTTCCTGGTCACCCAAACTTGCACCCCAGTGCCCATTAACTCTGAAGGAGGACCTGGGCTAGCTGAGGCTGTGCCTGGAGCAGGGAGGAGCAGCCGAGACCCTAGGGAGCCCTCAGAGCTCAGTCTTCCAGCTCAAGACCCATGGAAGTTTCCTTGAAAGCTTGGTCAGGTATCTGACAAAGCTCACAAGCTAGAGGACTCTCCATGGCTTAACCACCTGGAGTGAGAGCACAGGGAAGCAGTTTGGCCCCCGATGGCCACCACTCCTTAGGCCGGTCTCCCCCACCTCCCCTCTCCCATCCTTGAAGCCAGCTTCTCAGTCACCACCATTCCCAATCTCCTTCTGCCCCCTCCCCAGGCATCCACCCCCTTTCCAGTGGCTCTGCCAGTTGCTTGATGTGGATCACAAGCGGGCTCCCCAGAAGAGCCGATGCTAAGAAGCATGTGCAGTGAGGACCACGGGCCAGGCCTCCAACATCTCGAACATCACAGAACAGTCAGGTGAGCACCAGCGCCATTCTCCTTCGAAACGTGCAGCATCTACCCACCTAGAACTTAGAATTACTGAGAGAATGACAGGGACGGGAACCTAGGTCTGTATCCTAAAGCACAACCCCGCTGCCACCAAGCAAACTTCTATGCATCCTTCAAGACCCATTTCAATACCTCCTCTTGGAAATCCTCCCCAGTTGCCACAGGAAGTCAGCTTGGTCTCCACCAGACACTGTACTCCACATGTCTTGGCTCACTTTGCCCACTCTATTATAATAACTTATCTGTTTCTGGCCCTCCACTGTGGCTCTCCATAGACAATCAAGATGCTGGGGACAGGCAGAGGGTCCAGACAGGCAGAGAGTCCAGACTGTGATGAGAGAATAAGGACTGACCTCCAAGCACCATGAGTGGAAGTGAGTGAAGTGCTGGGCTTCAGCATACCTCAGGCCTGCAGGACAAGAAAGGGCAGCCTTCTGGGAAGACAGGGAGAGACTGGGAGGGATCAGACTCTGGGGAGCAGGCCAGCAGGGGAGGGTGAGCGCCCAAGCCCTTCCTGGATGGGGAAGGGGCGTCTGGTGGGGTGAACTAGCATCTGTGGGAGGGTGGGGAGTGCCTGTAGGTGGAAAATGTCTCCTGCGGGGCTGAGGCCATGGGGCCTCTGATCAAAGCAGAGGGCCACCGATGTACCAGGAGCCTAGAAGACCCCCACCCTGCCCACAGGGGGTCTGGGGTGCAGATGCAGGGCACAGACCAGCCAGGTGGTGGGGCAACAGGTCCCTGGACTGCATCTGGATAGGCTGCCTGATGCTCCAGTCATCCACGAATGGCACGGCAGGTGGCGGCCAGCTTCAGGGTTGGAAATGCCACTTGGGGCACAGCTTGTGAGGGAGAAGCCAGAAAGGTGGGGGTCTAGGTGGAGGTGAAGTTCAGGGAGAAGGCATGGTGGGGGCTCCCCTGAACCTCAAGGTCACCATGCAATGCCCGGTGGAGCACCTGCTGCTGTACCCAGGTTTAGTTATCTGAAGAATGTGATCAGATCAGCAGCCTCCTGGGCACCAAGCGGGGACTCTTAAGAATCAAGTAAAGCTAATAAAACAAAGGAAAAACACTTTTTCATAAAGCCATTTATAGAAAGTCTACTGAAGAACCACAACAGCAGAGAGGCTGGCCAGGGGACAGGGGCGTGGGGTGGGGGAATGAACCCCGGAGCTGCTTGGTCAGCTGCACGTGGGTGCCCAGCACTGCTGCAGCCACGCCAGCCCATGGTGACACTCGAGGGTCACTCTCCTGCCACACTGGGCAGAAGCAGCAAGCCAGCAAGTGGCTCCCAGCCCCATTTACTCTCTCATTCCTCCCTGTCCAACCTGAGGTTATGCCCCGACCCCACCTCTCACCTGGACACAGAGAGCCCACTGGCCCTCGGGGGCAGGGTCCGGCCTGGGTTTCCACCTGCAGGGCTCTTAGCTGCCCCCATGCCTGCTGCCACCTGGAACTTGCCCTTGACATGGATTACCTGCAGCCCCCATGGCACTTGCTTTGGAGACCTGCCTCCTCCCTGCTCTGCTGGCCAAGCCCAGTGGCCCAGCTTACCTTCTGCCCACTGAGCTGAGCTGGTGTCGGTGGGAGAGGCTGATGGGCGGGAGGGTCTGGTCTTGCCCTGTCTCCACAGTGGGGGCTGCAGAACAGGGAAGCGCTGACGATGGACATCACTTCAGGACCCTGCATCCTGGGCCTGGGGCTTCCTCACGCAGGAGGTGTGGAGGCCCTGACGCAGAGCAGGCATCAGACTCTGGTTCTGTTCCTCCACGGCCACTTGGCACTTCCACTGCCTCCTTCCTGGTGCACGTTCCAGGGGTGCAGCATCTCCGCTCTCCACCACCCCCATCCCTGTGGTCCACTGGAGGATGGGGCCCCTGCACCTGACTCCAGCTCTCTGCCCCGTCCTGGCCTCACAGGTACTGGCCTGGCTGCCAACAGGGCTGACACGGCCCTGTTGTAGACACACCTGGTGGCTGAACAACCTGGGAAATCCCCATCTGCACTCTGCTAACCTGGATGCTCGGGAGCAGGAATGCTTGACAACCAGCCAGAGCCAAGGGCCCACATCACATGTGGACCAGTCCATGGGTTTCTTAAATTGTAGGGCCCAGAACAGCCAGATGTGCTGTGTAAAAGAACCAAACCCTTGTTGATCTGTATTATAAAGGCTTCCACACAAGTGAGACCCTGGGATGTCCTCTCAGTGAAAACTGCCATTCTGGCCCCCCGACTTCCCAGGCAGATCCACAAAAGATCTTTCTGGAACGGGCTAAGCAGGCGGCAGATGCACTCGGCTGGTCCAACAGTTTTATTTCCCATGTAAATTAACAAACGGGTGTTCTTTTAAAGCAGCCTGAGCACCCAGCCTGGGCTGCCCCAATGGGCTCAGCTCAGAAGGGTCTGGGCCAGGGCTCAGGCGGGGAGGCTGGACAGCCCAGCAGACATGCTCACTCACCACACCAGGCCCTCCGCTTGCCTGGGTTTGTGGATTTCAACTAAATCAAGCTGCTGCTTATTTGTGTGGTAGCGAAAAAATTTTTTTTACCTTTGATTAAAATGACAGGGGAGGTCTGTTTATATTTGTAATCTGGACCTAAGCGATTCAGTAGAAAATAGGGACTTGTACATGAAATTGTAGTGGGGGCTTTTTCTTGCTTATAATAATAATTTTAAAAACAGAATCCACGCTCAAGGCAGAAAACGGAGTAACCAAGGTGGTTTCAGTAGAGCGAATTGAAGCCACCTCCACTTTCGGAACCCACTGCTAGAGTCCCACGATGCTCTGATGTGTCTCGGTGAGGTCTAGACCACAGGAAGGCTTTCCTCACCAACACTCAGGAATCTCTTGCTATTTATATTCTGCTTCTTCCTCTTACTACTTCCCCACCCTGCAAACGACTCTACCACAGTACCACCTGGCCGTTACATACTGCTTTACTGGTGGGCACCAGGAGGGTATGTGACCCTCCCTGGCTCCCTGGCCTCAGGGTTGGGCAGATGAGGAGAGAGTGCTGGCTCTGACAGGACTTGGGCAAATGTGTGCCATGCTGGGCAGATTCAGGAGGGCCCAGTACAGGAGCAATGTCCAGGCCGCAGGCCCATGAGGGCTGTCCATCATCAACAGTCCACGGAGCTCAGGGAACCGTGTCGCCCTCCTGCCCTGAACCCAGAACATCCTGGGTTTCAGTAACAGGACCTGAAGTAGCCAAACTAGAAACCGATGCTAGACAACATTTAATTTTGTTTGTGAACACCCAAATTACTGTGGTCTCTGTAGCCTCCCAGCATGCCTTTTATCAGCGGGTGGGTTCTGGCTTTGTGTTTGGCCTTTTATATTTAACATCACTTCACACACAGTTCCCATTCCCTGACCTAGATCATATACGTGTCATCTTCATAGTAGAGAACGTTCCTTCCACGGATAGCCAAGCACTTCCTCGATTGGCAGGCATTTGGGATGTTTCCAATTTCCCTTTTCGTAAATGGCTGCCGTAAACATCTCAGTTATTTCTGTAAAGTTGATTTCCAGAGGCACAATCGCTGGGTGATTTACAACCACACCAGCGATGAAAATGCCAGCTCTTGCCATTGCCCCACCCCTGGCCTTTCCAAGGTCCTTCTCTGGAATCCCAGCAGCTCCTCGGTCCCGACCTCTGAGCTTGGGCCAGAAACTCAGGTCGTAAGTCATCCATGCAGTGCTAGTGAACTGGGGTCACCACAGCGCGGTACGCAGGCTGGGCAGCTGAAACCCCAGATTATTGTCTCACAGTTAGGAGACCAGAAGTCCAAGACCAAGGTGCTGGCAGGGTCGGTTCCTTCTGAGGCTGTGGGAGCCTGCTCTAGGCCTCTCGTCAGCTTCTGGGGCTTCACGGGGGATCCTGGGCTTGCAGAAGCATCACCCCCATCTCCACCTTCATGTTCATATGGCATTCTCCCTGTGTGTCTCCCTGTGCCCAAATTTCCCCTTTTTATAAGGACACACAGAAAAGAGGGCGGGCGGGGGGCCTTCCCTGGTGGTAAAGAATCTGCCTGCCAATGAAGGAGACATGGGTTCGATTCCTGATCCAGGAAGATCCCACATGCTGCAGAGCAACTGAATTCAGCTGAGCAACTGAGCATCACATCTACTGAGCCTGTGCTCTGGAACCCGAGAACCGCAACCACTGAGCCCACATGCTGTAATTATTGAAGGCTGCACTCCCCAGAGCCATGCTCCACACCAAGACAAGCCACAGCAACGAGAAGCCTGTCCATCGTAACTAGAGAATAGCCCATGAAGCAATGAAGACCCGGCACAGCCAAAATAAATAAATAAAAAATAAGGACACAGTTGTACTGGATGAAGGCCCATCATCCACTTCACCATAACTAACTACATCTACAACCGCCTTATTTCCAAATAAGGTCATATTCTCAGGTACTGGGATTAGGACACCACCTCTGAATATTAAGAAGACAGTTCAACCCACAGCACACGCTGACTCTCCATTCTGCCTTAGGGAGTCAGAGTCTGCCCCTGTGTGTACCAGGCAAACATGTCCCAAATTACCATCCTCGAATATTAATTCCACAAGATGCTAACAGATGTTAGGTACAAAGGGGGGCTCTGTGGGCAAATAAGTTTAGAAACCATTAAGTTAAACAGTGTCTTCCTCCCTCCCTCCCCTTCTTTTCTGTTGCAGGACTTCTCGGGGCCTTTAACGTGGTCATCTGCACTGTGAATCTCCCACTAGTGAGTGTGAAGTGCAGCCTTTCTCTAAGTTCTTTGATCAGAGAAATCTTTACCCAAAGAAACCTCAAGAGGGCCAAGAGCGGATAGGGCAGGGAGGTCTAGTCTGCAGCTTCAGCATCAAATGAATCCATCGACAAACAAATGGCGAGAGTAGGACAGAAATGCCACCTGAGGACGCCTACCCACACACGAGAACAGCAGTGCTGCCCAGGAGTCTGTGGGCGCATTTCAGATGGAGAAAACCCAAGCGATGCCTCCTCTTCTCTCTGCCCCTCTGAACAGAGCACCCAGGCTACAGCGGCAGCCCCTCCCCACGGATGCCCCCTCCCCAACCACACGGGCATCGAGGGCCCCCCACGGCCCTCCTCCCAGACGCTCTGGGGAGTGGAGTGTCAGGTGGATGAGCCAGGAATGTCAATTCAGAGAGGACGTTTTCTTCACATTTCTGACAATGCTGAGAGCAGATGGAACACTCTGTGAGCAGAGAGGGCGCTGTGTCCTGACCACATAAGGCTTATGACAAGATGCATCCTACAGCCTAAGGAGGTTTAGATGTAAACGACCACAAAGGGTAACCCTTTCATGTTTCTTAGGCATTAATGTCATCATCGTTACGCTATACAGTCACTTCAAGTTTATGAGTCCCACACACGTGAGTGTAACTCAGCTTTGACATGTGTCCATGACACTGTGTTCCTCTTAAACCCTCAGGCCTCACACTTCACACTGTCAGCCTCAATACTGGCCAAACCCACCCACCACCACCCCTGCCATAGCCGGGGTCCTCAGGGCCCAGTTCCACCAGCTACAGACATCCTTGAGAAGCTTCCAGGAGGACTCAAGGCAGCAAAGCCAGCGGAAACAAGAGGCTGGGCACCAGCCGAGGGAACGTGGTAGGGTCTGGACGAAGTGGGAAGCGCTGAGATTACTGAATGGGTACACAGTTATTGTTTGGGTTAATGAAAAAGCTCTGAAAATGGGTACTGGTGATGGTTAGACAACACTGTGAAAAGACTCAATACCACTAAACTCTGCATTTGTTGTTGCTGAGTCACTAAGTTGTGTCTGACTCTTCGTGACCCCATGGACTACAGAATGCCAGGCTTCCCTGTCCTTCACTCTCTCCCGGAGTTTGCTCAAATTCATGTCCATTGAGTCGGCAATGCTATCTAACCATCTCATCCTCTGCCACCCTCTTCTCCTTTTGCCTTCAATCCTTCCCAGCATCAGGGTCTTTTCCAATGAATTGGGTCTTTGCATCAGGTGGTCAAAGTATTGGGGTTTCAGCATCAGTCCTTACAACAAATATTCAGGGTTAATTTCCTTTAGGATGGACTGGTTGGATCTGCTTGCAGTCCAAGGGACTCTCAAGAGTCTTCTCCAGCACCACAGTTTGAAAGCATCAATTCTTTGGTGCTCAGCCTTCTTTATGGTCCCACTCTCACATCTATACATGACTACTAAAAAAATTATAGCTTTGACTATACATACCTTTGTCAGCAAAGTTACATCTTTGCTTTTTAATATGCTGTCTAGGTTTGTCATCGCTTCTCTTCCAAGGAGCAAGCGTCTTTTATTTTTATGGCTGCAGTCATTCCCCGCAGTGATTTTGGAGCCAACAAAATACAATCTGTCATGGCTTCTACTTTTTCCCCTTCTATTTGCCATAAAGTGATGGGATTGGATGCCATAATCTTAGTTTTTTGAATGTTGAGTTTTAAGCCAGCTTTTTCACTCTCTTCTTTCACCCTCATCAGGAGGCTCTTTGGTTCCTCTTTGCCTTCTGCTATTAGGGTGGTATCATCTGCATATCTGAGATTGTTTCATTATAATAGCAATCCTATCAGATTAGAGCCCCGTCATTATGACCTATTTTAACCTTAATTACCTCCTAAAGAACCTATCTCCAAATACAGCCATATAGAGGGTAGGGCTTCAACCTATGAATTTGGGGGGACACACAGTTCAGTCTACCACAAGCATTTACCAAAAAAACCTTCAAATAACATCATAGTTTTGGTGAGAAAGTAGGTGAATTTGAAATAAAAAATATAATACTATTCACATTAGCACCAAAAAAAAAACAAAACACTTAGGTATAACTCTACAAAATATGTACTATACTGATGAATGAAATAAAAGAAGTAAATGAAAGGAGAGATATCCCATGTTCGTGAAAAGGAAGATTGATGTCAGAATGTCTGTTCTTTCCAAGTTGATCTATAGATTCAATGTAATCCTAACCAAGGAGGCTCTTTGGTTCCTCTTTGCCTTCTGCTATTAGGGTGGTATCATCTGCATATCTGAGATTGTTTCATTATAATAGCAATCCTATCAGATTAGAGCCCCGTCATTATGACCTATTTTAACCTTAATTACCTCCTAAAGAACCTATCTCCAAATACAGCCATATAGAGGGTAGGGCTTCAACCTATGAATTTGGGGGGACACACAGTTCAGTCTACCACAAGCATTTACCAAAAAAACCTTCAAATAACATCATAGTTTTGGTGAGAAAGTAGGTGAATTTGAAATAAAAAATATAATACTATTCACATTAGCACCAAAAAAAAAACAAAACACTTAGGTATAACTCTACAAAATATGTACTATACTGATGAATGAAATAAAAGAAGTAAATGAAAGGAGAGATATCCCATGTTCGTGAAAAGGAAGATTGATGTCAGAATGTCTGTTCTTTCCAAGTTGATCTATAGATTCAATGTAATCCTAACCAGAATTGCAGGAAGTTATTTTATGGCTATTGACAAACAAATTCTAAAGTTTATATGGAGAGGCAAAAACCACGTCTCAACCTTTTGGTTCAGATCAAGTGTAGCAGACAGAAAGGCAAGAGACCCAGGAGAGCCAGCACAATACTGATGAGAGAAGAGCAAAGGAGGGTTGGCACCACCGACTTCAAGACTAAAATGCTGAGGGGATCAAGACAGTGTGATCTGGTAAAAGAATAGACAGTAGATCAATGGACCAGAACAGGCAGCCTAGAAGTAGGCCCACACAAACACAGTAAACANGCACAATACTGATGAGAGAAGAGCAAAGGAGGGTTGGCACCACCGACTTCAAGACTAAAATGCTGAGGGGATCAAGACAGTGTGATCTGGTAAAAGAATAGACAGTAGATCAATGGACCAGAACAGGCAGCCTAGAAGTAGGCCCACACAAACACAGTAAACAAATTTTTGACAAAGAAATAAAGGCAATTCAAAGAAGAAAAGACTGGCTTTTCAAAAAATGAAGTTTGCCATGGACTGAATATTTGTTTGTGTCCATCCCCTCCCCATCCCCCATCATCAAATTCATATGTTGAAATCCAAACCCCAGTGGGATAGTATTAGGCAGTGAGGCCTCTGGGAGGTGATTAGGTCATGACAGCAGAGCCTTCATTAACAAGACTAATGCTTTATAAAAAAGACTCCAGATAAATCTTTCTACCCCTTCTGACAGAGGATAAAAATGACCATCTAGGGAGCAAGTTCTCACCAGACTCTGAATCTGCCAGAGCCAGGATCTTGGATTTCCAGTTCCTAGAACTGTAAGAAATAAATGTGTGTTGTTTATAAGCCACCCGGTTTATGGATGCTATAACCAGGCTATAGCAACCTGAACAATCTGAAACAGTCCTGGAGCTAGTGAACATCCAGATGCAAACAAATTAATCTAGACACAGACCTCACACCTTTCACAAAAAGTAACTCAAAATGGATCACAGACCTAAATGTAAAATGCAAAACTACAGAAGTCATAGACGATCTCATAGGAGAAAATTTAGGTGACCTTTGGTTTGGCAATGACTTTTTCAGATACGATACCAAAAACATGATCCATGAAAGAAACAATTGATATGCTAAGCTTCATTCGAATAAAAAACTTCTGCTCTTTGAAAGATGAGTTAAGCGATTTGCAAAGCACATATTTGATTAAAGACTTGTATACAAAATATATCAAGAACTCTTAAAATGCAATAATAATAAAACAAACAACCTGATTAAAAATAGGGCAAAGACTTTAACAGACTCCTCACCAAAGAAGGTATACAGATGGCAAAAAATCATATGACAAGATGCTCCTTATCATATGTCATCAAATGCACATGAAAACAACGAGATACCACCACACATCTATCAGAATGTACAGAATCCAAAAAACTGCCAACACCAAATGCTGGTGAGGATGTAGAGCAACAGGAGCTCTCATTAACTGCTGACAGGAATGCAAAATGGTCCAGCCACTTTGGAAGACAGTCTGGCAGTTTCCAAAAAACTAAACCTACTCTTACCATATGATCCAACAATCATGCTCCTTGGTATACGTCCGAAGGAGTTGAAAACTTATTCCATACAAAAGCTTGCACACAAATGGTTATAGTAGCTCTAACTGCCAAAACTTAAACACAACCAAGACGTCCTTCGTAGAATGAATGGGTAAATGGACATTGTTGGGATGTCCCAACAATGAAGTATTATTTATCTCTAAAAAGAAACAAGCTATTAAGCCAGAAAAAGACATGATGGACTCTTAAAAGCATATTACTAAGTGAAAGAAGCCAGTCCGAAAAGACGACATACTGTTATGATTCCAACTACGTGACATTCTGGAAAAAACAACATTAAAGAGACAGTAAGAAGTGGTTTTCTGGGACTCTGGAGGGTCGGGGGTGGGAATGAACAGAGCACAGAGGACCTGAAACATTGTAATGACAGGCACATGACACTGTATCTTTGTCAATCCTGTGGAGCTGTGCGACAGAGTGGACCCTATGGCAACTGTGGACTTCAGTTAATATTAACTGCATGCTTTATAAAAAGCATACTGAGCCATACTGGTCACCAGCCGTAACAAGTGTACCACGTCCGAAGGGAGATGGTTATAGGAAAGGGAATTGGGGCCCGGCTGTGAGGTAAATATGGAAACTCTCTACTTTGCATACAATATTTCTGTAAACATAAAACTGCTCTAAAAAAGAGTCCATTCAGTCTTTTTTTGAAGTATAAAGAGGAAAATGAAGTATTTTTAAGACTGACATTGGGGCTGGGGGATTTTTTTAACCACATGTAGAAAAGCCTAAGGAAAATACCAGTATATCAGTCACATCGAAACCTTGACACTCCAGCGTGACCGAGGACCCGCACAACGTGAGAAGCGTGCTGGGGGGTGTCATAGACTCGCCAGGCCCGACAGCTCCCAGGACTGCCCTCTGCAGTTTCCACAGCGTCCGTCCCCTGGGCTCTCAGGGCCCCCGTGGAAGATGGGAAGGGTGGGGGCTCCGATGCCCTGCTGAGCCCGTGGCACTGTGGGTGGCAGAGGCGGGACCTAAACGCAGACCTCCCTTTGATTTTCCCTCATAGCTCAGTTGGTAAAGAATCTGCCTGAAAGGCAGGAGACCTGGGTTCGATTCCTGGGTCGGGA
This sequence comes from Oreotragus oreotragus, assembly GCA_006410675.1. NCBI lineage: Eukaryota > Metazoa > Chordata > Mammalia > Artiodactyla > Bovidae > Oreotragus > Oreotragus oreotragus. The sequence continues at coordinate 265,062 of SJYX01009868.1, forward strand.
AGATCCCTCGGAGAAGGAAATGGCAACCCACTCCAGTACTCTTGCCTGGAGAATCCTATGGACGGAGGAGCCTGGCGGGCTGCAGTCCATGGGGTTGCAAGAGTCGGACACGACTGAGCGACTAAACCGCCAGCACCGCCGCCCACCCTTCCTGCACATTCACCTACCAGGTGCCCTTTGCTGGCTCAGAAAGAAAGGGGGTTGGGTGGGGATGGATGGAATATTCCATCAAGGGCAGAGAAGGAGCAGGAGAGGCTCCTTCTGGGAGAGGAGGGGCTGGGGGTTTGTGGCCAGAGCTGAGGCTCAGGGGCTTCCCTCCCCCTCCCCTCAACGCTACCAAGGGGTCTGGCTCACAGGCCGGCTCTCACTGGCTACACAAAACCAAATGTTCTGGTGATGTCAAGCTTGACCTGGGTGTATTTATGCCACAGGAATGGGGAAGCAGCATGGCTCAGGATACCCCCGGCCCAGCTGTTAACATTGACCAGGTGTCACTAGAGAGGGGACTATAACAGGGAATGCCACCACTCCCCTCCCGCTCTGCGGATGGTGTGGATGTGGGGAAAGGGGTGGGGTGGATGAGATCCTGGCCAGGCCAGAGGCCTCCTGAAGGCACATAGTCCAGGCCGTCCCAGGACAAGAGAGGGCCCCAAGGCAAGAGCTGATCTCCACCAAGGGCTCCTCTCAAATCCAACCTGTCATGTGCAGCCTCGGTGGGCACCCGCCATTCCTGGGCCTCTTGTGGGATCAGGCTCACGCCTCCATGCTCCTTGCTCTCGCCCACCCCACCTCCCCTTCTCTGTGTTGGTGTTCGACCCTCTCCTTCTCCCTCTTTCTCTTAGGTACAATCTTTAGCAGCAAGCTCCCCAGATGACTCAAGTTGAGAGTTTGCATTAAGCAAAGACCAAAACAAGGACAGAGGTGGGATAGGACAAAGGGAGGGGCCCTGGACCCCCTTGGACCCCTTGATGCCTAGGGCCCCCTCCTCCCACCAGGCCAGGGCAGAGCCTGCAGTTTGGACCTGGCTTTGCGCCCTGCAGTGACCTCTGCAGAGGGGGTTGGGGGAGAAGGTAATGAGAGAGTTAGGGCCCCACTCGACCCATGGAGGGAGGTGGAGCACGTGCTGACAGGCCAATAGGAGAAGGAGCAGGAGGGGTAAGCAAGGCCTTCTGCAACTGCACAGCTCAGTATTGGAGGAGGAGGCTCCCGCATCTCTAGAATTCCTCTCCTGCCTACACTGAGAGGCCTCAGCCCGGCCCGGCCCACCCACGCCCAGGCCCTCTGTTCATCAGCTTCGGGGTAGCTGAGCCTGGAGACTGACCGAGGTGGCCTCATCAGCCCATGGGTCACCCGGAAAAACCGTCTCATACCTGAAGCACGAGGTGAACTCAGGGGCAAGAGAGCAGGGGCTGTGGTTTCGTTTCTACCCTTCATGTTTTTGCCACCTGAAAGAACTTCCATTTCACCTTCTGTGAGCTGCCTGCTTAGGTCCTTCATCCACATTTCAGCTGGAATTTAGCTCTTTTCTTATTGACCTGTAGGCCCTCTTTATATGTGAAGGCAACCCATCCTCACTGCATGCAGCCTCCGTGGCCCACCTGCAAGGAGCAGGAGGCTTATTACACGCTTGGGAGAGAGGTAGCAAGGCACATTTTTGTTGGCCCTTGAAATAAATTGGGATGCTTCAAGGGCAGGGCTTGGGTCTGCACTTGTTGGCCCCTAGAATCCTGATGGCACAGGATTCCAGCTTGTCAAGGGAAGCTGGCAACAAGCTTGGGGGCAGGGCAGCAGGAAGCCCCATCCAGGCCTGGAGAGGCCTGGGGCCTCCACCACCTTGTGTGCAGGCGGCACCCCATTCAAGGCTCTCGTCCTGGGTCTCTGCCCTCCTCTCCTTACTCCCAGCCCCATGCCCTGCCTGGGGTACCTGGATGTCCCCCTCGAGTGCCCAGCAAGCAGAAGTCAACTCACCCTGAATTATCAGACACCAGTGACCACAGAGGTTCCCAGAACCGTTATGGACTTTTCACCTGTTTTCCTTCAGAAAAACCAGCTCAGAGAGAGGGCCCTGGCCCTACCTGGACACCCACGCCTGCCCTTGGTCCAGCCATCTGGGGTGCTCTGGACAGAGGCAGGCTGTCACATCATGGGCCTCCCTTTCACTGACACTTGGACAGAGAGGGCCAAGTTGTTTCACCACCAAATAATTGTAAACACTTGGGTATTTTCAGAAGCATTGAACGTATTATGGGAAGGAAGTAAAAGTCCCCTTGATTGTGAGGATGACAGAACCGTGTAGCCATGGAGGTGCTCAGCTAGCAGGCTCTGGGGAGCTGCCCGCCCGCCTCACCCCACAGATGCAGAGACTTGCTGCCTCACTGTGCTCTTAAGATGCCTTTATCAGAACCTGAGCCCAGGGCCCTCTCCAGCTGTGTCTCCATCTGCTACCTTCATGCTCAGGGGCCACCCTGGAGGGCCACGGAACCCGGCCAGCATCCCCACAGCCAGATGCGCCCAGCACCACTGCAAGGGCTGGTGCAGCCCAGAAAGCAGCCCACGTGGCTGCCCTCCCTGTGTGACCGTCGACGGACCAAGGGCCGATTCAGAAGCCATGGGACCTCTGAATGCACACACCGCCGCAGCAGCTGGGACCATGTTCCCAGTCTGGGTCTGTGAGCCAGCGGCCCACAGAGCAACCTTCAAAAGCAGCTCTTCAAAGCCACGTCCGCCCCACTCGTCACAGTGCCAGGCAGTCACCAATGGGGACAGAACTGAGTCAACCCCCTGGGGGCCTGAAATTACTGCTGAGGCTGCGCAGCTCACGGAGGACAAGCAGGAGCAGACAAGGGAGGAGGGAAAGCGACTGGAAGGTTCAGTGGCCCTGGCGGGAGGCAGGGCATCTGGGCGGGCATGGGAGCAGCACCACCTGCCTGGACAGATGCTCTGAACACAGACAGCAACTCACCACCCATGGTGGCCCAGACCCGACAGGATCTGGAGCTTAGGAAGATTTGATTCTTTCTTCCTGGAAGGGGTGGGCATATCCATTAAAGCTCTAAGGACTTTTCTTTTATGTCTCGGGTCAATCAGACTTCATCCTCCTTAAGTTGTATTCTCCAGGAACGCAAATACCTGTGTGACTGACCCTCCGATGCCCGAGCATCTGACAGGTGAGCTTTGTGGCAAGTCTCAGAGGAAGGAAATGGGATTTCCACAGAGTCAATTCATGGAGCCACAAGGGACCCCAGAAGGTCATTTGACCCAAGCCTCCTCGTTTATCAGGCTTCCCTGGTGGCTCAGACGGTAAAGAATCTGCCTGTAACGCAGGAGTCTGGGGTCAGGAAGATCCCTGGAGGATGGCAACCCACTCCAGTATTCCTGCCTAGAGGATTCCAGGGACAGGAGCCTGGTGGGCTGCAGTCCATAAGGTCGCAGAGTCAGACACGACTGAGCAACTAAAACTCTCATTTTTCACCTTCCTGGTTTATAGAGAGGGAAACTGCACCCAGAGAGATTACACGGCGGCCCAAGCCACACAGCCCTTTGTTGAGAAGTNGGGTCACCCGGAAAAACCGTCTCATACCTGAAGCACGAGGTGAACTCAGGGGCAAGAGAGCAGGGGCTGTGGTTTCGTTTCTACCCTTCATGTTTTTGCCACCTGAAAGAACTTCCATTTCACCTTCTGTGAGCTGCCTGCTTAGGTCCTTCACCCACATTTCAGCTGGAATTTAGCTCTTTTCTTATTGACCTGTAGGCCCTCTTTATATGTGAAGGCAACCCATCCTCACTGCATGCAGCCTCCGTGGCCCACCTGCAAGGAGCAGGAGGCTTATTACACGCTTGGGAGAGAGGTAGCAAGGCACATTTTTGTTGGCCCTTGAAATAAATTGGGATGCTTCAAGGGCAGGGCTTGGGTCTGCACTTGTTGGCCCCTAGAATCCTGATGGCACAGGATTCCAGCTTGTCAAGGGAAGCTGGCAACAAGCTTGGGGGCAGGGCAGCAGGAAGCCCCATCCAGGCCTGGAGAGGCCTGGGGCCTCCACCACCTTGTGTGCAGGCGGCACCCCATTCAAGGCTCTCGTCCTGGGTCTCTGCCCTCCTCTCCTTACTCCCAGCCCCATGCCCTGCCTGGGGTACCTGGATGTCCCCCTCGAGTGCCCAGCAAGCAGAAGTCAACTCACCCTGAATTATCAGACACCAGTGACCACAGAGGTTCCCAGAACCGTTATGGACTTTTCACCTGTTTTCCTTCAGAAAAACCAGCTCAGAGAGAGGGCCCTGGCCCTACCTGGACACCCATGCCTGCCCTTGGTCCAGCCATCTGGGGTGCTCTGGACAGAGGCAGGCTGTCACATCATGGGCCTCCCTTTCACTGACACTTGGACAGAGAGGGCCAAGTTGTTTCACCACCAAATAATTGTAAACACTTGGGTATTTTCAGAAGCATTGAACGTATTATGGGAAGGAAGTAAAAGTCCCCTTGATTGTGAGGATGACAGAACCGTGTAGCCATGGAGGTGCTCAGCTAGCAGGCTCTGGGGAGCTGCCCGCCCGCCTCACCCCACAGATGCAGAGACTTGCTGCCTCACTGTGCTCTTAAGATGCCTTTATCAGAACCTGAGCCCAGGGCCCTCTCCAGCTGTGTCTCCATCTGCTACCTTCATGCTCAGGGGCCACCCTGGAGGGCCACGGAACCCGGCCAGCATCCCCACAGCCAGATGCGCCCAGCACCACTGCAAGGGCTGGTGCAGCCCAGAAAGCAGCCCACGTGGCTGCCCTCCCTGTGTGACCGTCGACGGACCAAGGGCCGATTCAGAAGCCATGGGACCTCTGAATGCACACACAGCCGCAGCAGCTGGGACCATGTTCCCAGTCTGGGTCTGTGAGCCAGCGGCCCACAGAGCAACCTTCAAAAGCAGCTCTTCAAAGCCACGTCCGCCCCACTCGTCACAGTGCCAGGCAGTCACCAATGGGGACAGAACTGAGTCAACCCCCTGGGGGCCTGAAATTACTGCTGAGGCTGCGCAGCTCACGGAGGACAAGCAGGAGCAGACAAGGGAGGAGGGACAGCGACTGGAAGGTTCAGTGGCCCTGGCGGGAGGCAGGGCATCTGGGCGGGCATGGGAGCAGCACCACCTGCCTGGACAGATGCTCTGAACACAGACAGCAACTCACCACCCATGGTGGCCCAGACCCGACAGGATCTGGAGCTTAGGAAGATTTGATTCTTTCTTCCTGGAAGGGGTGGGCATATCCATTAAAGCTCTAAGGACTTTTCTTTTATGTCTCGGGTCAATCAGACTTCATCCTCCTTAAGTTGTATTCTCCAGGAACGCAAATACCTGTGTGACTGACCCTCCGATGCCCGAGCATCTGACAGGTGAGCTTTGTGGCAAGTCTCAGAGGAAGGAAATGGGATTTCCACAGAGTCAATTCATGGAGCCACAAGGGACCCCAGAAGGTCATTTGACCCAAGCCTCCTCGTTTATCAGGCTTCCCTGGTGGCTCAGACGGTAAAGAATCTGCCTGTAACGCAGGAGTCTGGGGTCAGGAAGATCCCTGGAGGATGGCAACCCACTCCAGTATTCCTGCCTAGAGGATTCCAGGGACAGGAGCCTGGTGGGCTGCAGTCCATAAGGTCGCAGAGTCAGACACGACTGAGCAACTAAAACTCTCATTTTTCACCTTCCTGGTTTACAGAGAGGGAAACTGCACCCAGAGAGATTACACGGCGGCCCAAGCCACACAGCCCTTTGTTGAGAAGTCACGGCCAGTGGGAGGAGACCGTGTATTGTGTCCTTTAAAACAGCCGCGAGGCCCAAAGTGTCCATTGACAGGTGAATGGATATGCAAAATGTGGTCCATCCATACAACAAATATCATTCGGCCTCAAAAAAGAAGGAAATTCTGACACATGCTACAACATGGGTAAAACCTGAGGACAGTATGTTGGGTGAAATAAGTCAGACACAAAGAGGCAAATGCTGTGTGCTTCCATTTACGTGAGATGTACAGAGCAGTCAAATTCAGAGACAGGAGGTAGAACAGTGGGTGCCAGGGGTTGGGGGAAAGGGAAGTTTGTGATGTTTAATGGGGACAGAGTCAGTTTTATCAGATAAAAATGTTCAGGAGATGGATGGTAGTGACAGTAACACCACAACAGGAATGTACTGAACACCACCACACACTTAAAAATGAGTAAGATAGTAAATTTTATGTTATATATATTTTACCACCATTTTAAAAAAGGGGAAGGCTGGTAGGATATGTAGCTGTATGTCTAAGAAATCACTAATAAAAAAAATAAAAGAGACTGGTACTTGTCTTGCTAACTTTAAAGTCGAATTTTCAAAGGGAGTGCCTTTAGAACCACGTGGCATACCTTAACCTCTGCAGACAAACAAGGAACATTTAGAGAAAAAAAAGCATGACAACCCCAGACAGAAAACCACGAACTGAAAGGAACAGCTGTGATGGGCTCAATGCTGCCACGCACAGACAGGGTACCTGATCTGTGGGCCAGGCCAGGGCAGAGACGACCCAGTGGGCAGGAAATGCATGCCTTGCCCATGGATGTCCTCCTTGTCCCACCTGGCCTGGAACCACCCTCCTTAGTTCGGGCACAGAAAAGCGGCTGGTCCAGCTGCATTGCACTGGTGTCCTGGACGGCCCCCTCTTCGGCTCTGGGCTGTGTCCTCCTTAATGGTCACCCGGCCCCTCCTCCCAGGCCCTGGCCCCAGAGACAGTGCGGAGAAAGCTGAAGCGCCAAGGCCTCCAGGCCGGGCATGGGCTCTGCCCTTTCTGCCACCTGGTCAGCTCCCTGCTCTGTGTGACTGACCTCACAATGACATACCCTCTTCACAGATGAGGAGACTGAGGCTCTGAGAGGTGACCCTTCTTCTGCCCAGGGGTGCAGCACCAACCCACTGTCCCCAAGAGAACACACTCATGACTGTCCCCTCCTGTTGGTAAGGACCCACTTCGACGGCCCTGCCACACAGAGCCCAGGCCTCGGTGTCCACTCACCTGGGAGCCCCAGACTGACTTAGGCGCAGTGGAACCTGGAGATTGTGCAGGGGTTCCATGCAGATAGCACCCCAATGGGGAATCAAGGTGAAGACCCTGCGCACTCCAAGAGGTGATGCGCAGAAGTCCCTGGGGAGAGCAAGATCCAGACCCCCACCCAGTGCCTGTACTGACCGTCGAGGCTGGGAGATGCCGGAGATGGGAAAGCAGAGGGGACTGGAACTCAGGCGACAGCTCAACCCGGCAGAGGAGCCTGAGAACGGGCAGGCCCGAGAAGGCAACCCCAGGCCGGTCTCAGGAGAGACTCCTTTGTTGTGCAACCACTAAGTTGCATCCAACTCTTTGTGACCCCATGAACTGCAGCGCACCAGGCTTCCCTGTCCCTCACTATACCCCAGAGTTTGTTCAAACTCGTGTCCGTTGAGTCCGTGATGCCATCCAACCATCTCATCCTCTGTCGTCCCCTTCTACTCCTGCCTTCAGTCTTTCCCAGCATCAGGGTCTCTTCCCATGAGTAGGCTCTTCATATCAGGTGGCCAAAGTACTGGAGCTTCAGGTTTAGTNCATCCAACCATCTCATCCTCTGTCGTCCCCTTCTACTCCTGCCTTCAGTCTTTCCCAGCATCAGGGTCTCTTCCCATGAGTAGGCTCTTCATATCAGGTGGCCAAAGTACTGGAGCTTCAGGTTCAGTATCAGTCCTTCCAATGAATACTCAGGGTTGATTTCCTTGAGGACTGACTGGTTTGATCTTGCAGTCCAAAGTATTCTCAAGAGTCTTCTCCAGCACCATACTTCAAAAGCATCAATTCTTCAGTGCTCAGCCTTCTTTATGGAGAGACACTGAAGCATCCTTTAAGTAAGGAAAGGAGAGGAGAAGGGAAACGGATGGACCAACCCAGCCCCCAGTCCCTGCTCCACAAGGTAGAGCCAGCAGAATGCAGGGAATGCCCATTGGTCACCATACCAGGAAGAGCCTGTATGCAGATGAAGGAGGAAGGGAAGAAAAGTCTAAACTTGAGGCAGAAAAGAGAGCTTAACTCCCACAAGACAGGCTGTCCTAGGCAGTATGTCCCTTAGGCAATCAGTCAAGATGAGCATTTGTTCATGGGTCAGAAAATAAAAATGCAAGTGTACGAACGCGCCCACTCTCAGGCCACAGAGGAACTGTGAAAAGCACCGCCTTTCAGGTCTGCAAGCTGGAAGCCTCTCTGCTGCTCCACGGCCCCGCCCAGACTTGAGGGGCCAGAGACCCTCAGGGAAGGAAGAGGCACGGATAGGGGACACTGGAGCCCACCCCACGCTGGAATGACAAGATTGCCGGGGCCCTGGCCTCAGCACCCAGATTCCAGTCCAGGAATCATGGATGGTACAGTCCCAAGGGGACCACTCAGGACAGAAACAAGTAGAGCCCCAGCACATGGATCAACACCAGGGCCAGAGCGCTGAAGCCAAGGCACCTACTGGTCCCTGGAAGTGGAACCCTGAGCTTGAGGTGCTCCAGCAGGGTCCGTCCCCACCGGGTCTCCACAAAGGGTGGGAGGACACTCACCCCGTGTGGCACCTGGCCTCTGGGTTCCCAGCCGGGCCCTGCTCCTAGGGACTCCCGGCTCCTGGACTTCTGGGGCCTTCCTCGGCCAGGGAGTTGGGGATGAGGCCAGCAGGGTTCACAGCCTGCCCCGGGGGTGCCCCAGGGGACAGAAGGAGTGGGAGACGTGAGAGCCTGGAAAAGGGGCCAAGGAGAAGAGAAGGAGGTGAGGAGAGGTGAGGGGGAGGACCAAGGCAGGAAGGAGGAACATAAGGCAGGCCCAGGAAGGAGGCAACCAGACTTCCCGGAACCACAGAGCCGGGGGTTTGGGGTTTGGGCTCCACCCCTACTCCAGCCCTTCCCATCACTGTCAATCGCACTGACAGCCTGTCCTCCTCCTCCACCCTCACTCATCACCCCACCCACTGGGACCCACCCTTCCTGCTCCCAGAGGCGCCGCACCCTCCAGCACCCATCCGGCATAACCCTCCTCCCCGAGTCAGGGCCAGGTGAGAGGTGAGAGGATGGGACCTTCAGGAGCTGTGTCCAGGGGCACAGTCTGGGTCATGGGGTGGAGGTGGGGTGCGGCCTCTAGTTGCTCATCACGGCCTTGTGTCCACTCTGAGACCACTCTGGACCCAAAGCCAGTCCAGGCTGTGGGAAATGAAACACCAGCCAAGGCTTGGCAGAGTCCGGGGGGAGGTCTGTGGGCCTCCCCTCCCAGCCTCTCATCCCCCACTGTCTAGCTCACGCCAGCCTGCAGCTCCCAGGCAGCTCTCTGTTGCTTCTGGGCATGCTGACAGGTGTCCTCGTGTGAGATGGAGCCAAGGCTGGGGCAGAGGGAGCCGGGGCATGGCTCACTGTGTCCTGGCCATGGCATTGCGGACCCTGCCCTCAGACACCACAAGCTGACTCATAAAGTACTCCATTTCTTTTTGTGCACGAATAATTCTCCATTGTGTGGAAATAACACATTTTCTTTATCCATCCATCAGTTGATGGACATTTGGTTTGTTTCTACTCTTTGGCTATTGTGGATAATGCTTTTATGAACAAGTTTTTGTGCAGATGTGTGCTTTTTCCCCCACAAAATATCAAATATGTTAGTAGTTTCCAGTGCTATACAGTAAGTCCTGTTGTGTATCTATTTTACACATGGAAGCGCACATCTGTTAATCTCACGCTCCTAATTTATCCCTCCCCTGCTCCTTTCCCCTTAGGTAACCATCAGTGTGTTTTCTATGTGTGCATCTGTTTTGTAAATAAGTTCATTTGTCATTTTTTAAGATTCCACATATACCACATAAGTAGTATCACAGGATATTTGTCTTTCTCTGTCTGACTTCACTCAGTATGATAATCTCTAGGCCCATCTATGTTGCCGCAGATAGCACTATTTCATTCTTTTTCATGACTGAGTAACATGCCACTGTATATATGAACAATATCTTTTTTATCCATGTATCTGTCGAGGAACACTCAGGCTGCTTCCAAGTTTTGCCTATGATAAACAGTGCTGCTCTGAACTTTGTGGTGCGTGACCTTTTCTAACCAGAATTTTCATCTTTTCCAGATGTATGCACAGGAATGAGATTGCTGGATTCTATGGTAACTCTATTTTCAGTTTTTTAAGGAAACCCATACTGTTCTCCATAACTGCTGCACCAATCCATTTCCACCAAGAGCCTGGTTCCCTTTTCTCCACACTCACTCTAGTATTTATTATTTATAGACATTTATTTTCTGATGGTCATTCTGACTAGTGTGAGGCAAGGCCTCACTGAAGTTTTGATTTTTTAGCAGGTTGTGTGAATCTGTTTTTGACCGTACTGGGTCCTCCTTGCTGCTCAAGGGCCTTCTCTGGTTGCAGGGAGCAGGCGCTCCACTTCTCTTCTGTGCATGGACTAGCTTCAGTCGCTTCTCTCTTCTTGCGGACATGGCCTCTAGGATGCGTGGCTTCAGCAGTGGTGGCACATGGGCTCAGCAGTGGTGGCACACAGGCTTAGTTGTCCCATGCATGTGGGATCTTCCTGGACCAGGAATCGAACTGTGTCCCCTGAGCACTGGCTGGCAGATTCCTAACCACTGCACCACCAGGAAAGTCCCTCTAGCTTTGGTTTGCATCTCTCTAACAGTTAACAATGTTGAGCATCTTTTCATGCGTCTACTGCCCATCTGCATGTCTTTGGGAACGCGTTTTCACATCTCTTGAGTACATACTTAGGAAGGGAACAATCTGAGAGACTATCAGATGATTTTCCATAACAGCTGCACCATTTTACATCCCCACCAGTAACACATGAGGGTTCCAACTCCATATCCTCACCAGCACTTGACACTGTCTTTTTTATTCTACTCATTCTAGTGGAATGAGGTAGGACCTCAGTGTGGTTTCCATTTGCATTTCCCAAATGACTAATGATGCTGAGCATCCTTCTGTGTGTTTATTGTCTCCTGGTATATCTTCTCTGGAGAAATATCTTTTCTGGTCCTTTGCCCATTTTTTAATTAGGTCATTTGTCTTTTTACTGTTAGGTAGTAAGCTCTTAAAATATTTTAAATACAAGTTCCTTATCAGATATATGATTTGCAAATATGTTCTCCCTTTCCATGAGTTGTCTTTCCACTTTCTTGGCGGTGTCCTTTAAAGCACAAAAGTTGTTTGTTTTTTTTTAACGTTGATCAAGTCCAATTTATTTTTCTTTTGTTGTTTGTGCTTTATGGTGTTGTACCCAAAAAAAAAACATTGCCAAATCGAAGGTCACAAAGATTGACTCCTAAGTTTTCTTCCATGAATGTTTTGGTTTTAGCTCCTACAATTAGGCCATTTTGAGATAAATACATTGAGCATCTTTTTGTGTGCTTACTGACCACTAATATATCTTTTTTGTTTTTATTTATTTTTACAAGTTTGTTTTTTTTTGGGGGGGGGGGTCTGTGCTTGGCCTTTGTTGCTGCAAGGGCTTTTTCTCTCGCTGTGGAGAGTGAAGGCCACTCCAGTTACGGAGCAGGGCTCCCCATCGCCGTGGCTTCTCTTGGCTGCCTGGTGGCTCCAGGCTGCCTGGACTTCAGTAGTCGCGGTGATGGGCTCGTAGGAGTTGCAGCTTGTGGGCTCCAGAGCTCAGCAGTTGTGGCACACAGATTTAGTTGCCCCATGGCATGTGGAATCTTCCCAGACTAGTGATCAAACTCATGTCCCCTGCATGGGCAGATGGGTTCTTTACCAATGGACCACCAAGGAAGTCCTATCTACTTTTGTATCTGGCATTAGATAGGGTGCCAGCTTCATCCTTTTGCACATGGATGCCCACTTGTCCACTGGTTTTGAACCATTATTCTTTTTCCATTGAATTGTCTTGCCATCCTTGTCAAAAAAAATCAACAGTCCATAGATATATGAGTTTGTTCTAGACTCTCAACCCTATTCCACTGACCTATGTGTTTATCTTTTAGTCACACTATACCCACATTTATGCCAGACAATATCCACTCTGATTTGACTGGTATAACAGTATAGTTACTTTTGAAATCAGGAAGTAGGAATCCTCCAACTTTGTTCTTTTTCAAAATTGTTCTGGCTCTTTTGGACCCCTTGTGCGTCCCTACAAATTTAATTTTTAATTTTTTATTCTTCTTTTTTTAAGGTAGCTGGAATTGTAATAGGTACTACATTGAATTTATAGATCAATTTGGCATATACTGCCATTTTAACAATATTAAGTCTTCAGTTCCATGAACATAAAATGTCTTTCCATTTATCTAGATTTTTAATATTCTTCAACAGTAGTTTATAGTTTTCAATGTTCAACTCTTGTATTACCTTTTAAAAAATTTCTTATGTATTTTATTCTTTTAAAATATGAATTTTCTTCCCTAATTTTATTTTGGGATTGAACATTGTGAGTGTAATGAAACATACTGGATTTTTGCATCTTGATCTTGTATCTTGCAATTTTGCTAAATTCATTTTCTAGTTCTAATAGCTTTTCAGGGATTCCTTGGGATTTTATCTATACAGGATCATGATATCTGTAAAAAGAGGTAGTTTTACCTACTGCTCTCCTATCTGGGTACCTTTTATTTCTTTTTCTTGCCTAAGTGTCCTGGCCAGAACCTCCTGTACAATGTTGAATAGAACACTCTTGATTGTTTCTGGTCTTAGAGAGAAAGCATTCAGTTTTTTGCCATTAAATATGTTAGCTGTGGCGTTTTCATAGAGGCCTTTTATCAAGTTAAAGAAATTCATTTCTAACCCTAGTTTGTTTAATGTTTCTAGCAGGAAAAAATACTAGATTTTGTTAAATGCTTTGTGTCTGCATCTATTGAAATGATCATATACTTTCTTTGTTTAATCTGTTAATCTGGCATATCACATTGATTGAATTTTGTATTTTATTTTGTACTTTTTATTCCTGGAATAAATTTTGCTTGCTCATAATGAACCCTTTTTTATACTGCTAAATTTGTTTCACTAGTGTTTTGCTGAGGACGTTGCGTCTGTATCAAAAAGGAACATTGGTCTATAATCTTAAGATGTCTTTCTCTGGCCTTAGTATCAGGGCAGTTACTAGCTTCACAGAGTAAGTTAGGAAGAATTCCTTCCTCTTCTATTTTTTGGAGAAGTTTGTGAAGGACTGGTATTAATTCTTCTTTAACCGTTTGATAGAATTTACCAGTGAAGTTATCTGGACTGAAGGGACTTTTTGGGGGGGACATTAAAATTTTATTAATTTATTAATTATTCTCTTTAATTGTTACAAGTCTATTTAGAGTTTCCATTTCTTCTTGAGTCAGTTTCAGTTGTTTGTCTTTCTAAGAATTTGTCCACTTCATCTGGTTACTGTTCACTTGGTACACAGTCATTCACAGAACTCCCTTGTCAGCCTTTTATTTCTATAAGATTAGTTGTAATACCCACTCTTTCGCTCCCGATTTTGGCAATTCGAGGCTTCTCTCCTTTTCTTGGCCTGACCACTGTTTTTATAACTACAACCTTCCTGCTAACCGGTATTCTTGAGTTTCCTCAATCCAAAATCAGAAGTATAAATCACCTTCTACTCCATCACATAAGTTGTTTAGGGTTTACCACCTGTTTCTCCCACCAGTATAAGCTCTACGATGGCAGGCACCCTCAACTTGGTTCACTGTTTCCTAAGCACGCAGAAAATGCCTGGTAAATGATACGTGTGCTGGCAGATTTGCTGGATGCGTGAAGGAATCTGAAGTAAAGCAAAATAAACCAGAAAAGTTGCAAATAGTAACAATAATAATAACAGGAATGATCTTAAAGCTCTAAACATGTGCGGTCCAATAGAGTAACCACTGCTGGTGTGCAGCCCTAACAGCATGAAATGTGGCAAGTCCACGCTGAGATGTGCTGTAAGTGTAAAAAGACACAACAGGTTTCAAAAACAATATGTTTTTAAATTTGAGATAGCTTAACAATAATTTTTGTATTGGCTATATGTTGAAACAATATTTTGGATAAACTGAATTAAATACATACACCACTAAAGTTCTTTCCACCTGCTTCTTTTTAGGTGTTTTCAAGTACCAGAAAATTTTGAATTACATATATGCCTGACATTTGTGGCTCAAGTTTTGTTTCTTCTAGAAAGCTCTGCTCCAGATGACTTGGATAAGGTCAAGGGGTAATACTGAGTGTCTGAAAAAAGGAAGGCAAATTCCAAATGCATGGTCAAGTAAGGCTCTTACAGAGCCCAGGGAGGGAGCGGGCTCAGGCACCTGGCCTTGTGCACAGAGGTTCCTTGCAGGGTCTGAGTCTGCTGCCCAGTGATCACCACTGAGGGGCAATCACTCTCCTTGGGTCTGATTCAGCAGGTTTGGGGTGGGGTCTACAGGTGCAGCCGGGGGCTAGGATGCACCACCCTGATCGCCTCCTTCAGCAGGTACTGCTCCCAACTAGACCAGAACTCTTCACCCGGAAAGCCCCTAACAGATGTCTCAGATTGAACCAAGGGCTTTGAAAATCAGGCTGCACCTCAATGTACAAGAACAAAGCCACATGAAGAACTTCACTAAGAAATGGGCAAAATGCCTCAACTCCCTGGCATCCAGCTCTGTGGCCAGCACCCAAGTCATGCCACCCTTCACCAGGTGACAAGACAGGTGGCCACTCAGGCCAGCCATCTGAGACCCCCCAGACCACCAGCACCTCCTGCCCCCAACCACCTGAGGGGCCCCCATCTTTTAGTGGGCCACTATGCACTGGGCATGGTTCTAAGCCCTGGAATTCAGCGTGGGCTGAGTGTCAGGGAGGCAGGAACTGCCCTTGGCTCTTCACTAGAAACAGGCACCAACCTGGATATGCCCAACACCATGGAGGGTGTTACATCCAAAAACAGGACACCGTTCCTGTTTCATGGGAATGGTCACAGCATCGCCCCTCCTCAAAGCTCACTGGCTGCTCATAAAGCAGGGAAAGGAGGTGGTTCTCAAATTAGGCCTGTAGAACAGCATGGTTTATGTATTCTCCAAAAAATGTTCTTAAATCTATGCCGAGCTATTGCCAATCTGTTCCTGAATTCAACAAAAGCTTGTATCTGGCTGAACAAAGAAGCATAACTTTAGTTATTTTCAGATCATTATGTCAATGCAAAAAAAAAAACAGTCCAGCAGGAGTTTTGGCCACTGAACGACCTAGTGACCCTCTAACCTAGGAGACAAAAGCCACCCAAAAGTTAAGAACCTAGGAACACCACTAGCTGCCAATAAGGATGTTTTCATTTTAAACAGATTCAGATCTTTATATGAATAAAATATACATTTCTCTGTAACATGCCAATATGGTAATTTTTGGAAAACCAAGTTGATACATAATGCATTTTTACATTTCTACACTAACAAAGTGACTTGCAGCTGTGAAAGATGCTTTAAAAATAACTAAATCGGATTCCATTTTGAGGTGGGGAGAGAGAAGGAATTAAAAATTTTTTAATATATTTGAAATCTCCAGAAAGGCCTCATCTCTTGCCTTGGACCAGGTGGCCTCAGAGAGCAGTGGGAGGGACAAGATGCTTCCAGGGAGCAGACGTTGTTCATGTCACCTCCACTAGCTCTTTCATATTAAAGCACTTGATAAATTCCAGGCAACTCAGTATGGACTCTCTAAGGGAACCATCTCTGATAGAATTTCACTTTAGGTAGAACAAAGAAAATCCAACATTGTATCTCTCTTGCTTAAGCTCTTGGGGGATTCTTCAAATTAAAAAAAAAAAAAAGAGAGAGAGAGAGAGAGGAATATGTTCTTGGCTTCTTTTTTGATCAAGACTCCTGTGCCCCAACCCAGGACCCCACCAAGAAGTGCTCCTTCATCCACCATGATCATGTCCTCCTGATAACCCTGGGAGCCCCTGTTTCGAACACAGCATCCTCTCTTCCCTCTGTCTTGCTTGTCAGAGAACGGGTCCCCATTTGGGGTTTTAAAAATAAGGCCACCACATATACATCCACCTCTTGATTCTAAGAGAACTGGGAGGCACTTAGCTGTAAGAAAAGTCTCTCTGACACGAGGGATCATCATGAAAAAGTGTTAGAAGCAAACAAACTGCAGAATCACATATATGGTGATTCCACTGTGTTTTTAAACCATATATATGTGTGTGTGTGTGTGTGACGTATATGCATGTATACAAATGTGTACATATATATACACCACACATATCCTTATACTAACATTAAAACAGGCAGTCCAGGTTCCTCTGTGGAATGAATAAACTTGAATGTGAAGGAGTCACATTTACTGCACATAGTTATGTATTGACTTTTCTTTTAAGATACTATCCCTGTTGTCTATTTAATCATTAAAATCAAATAAGCCTTGCTGGCCCCAAATGGGGGTAGAGTATTGGCTGTCACAGAGGGACAACCATAGGAAATGATGTCTTTATAAAAAGGAGCCACAGGGCGATGCCTTGTGCTGGAAAAGCACAGAGAGGGCTCAGCAAGCAGCCTGTTAAGGACAGGTGAGACCCTGAGAAGCCCAGGGTCAGAGTGGACCACAAGCGGGCCATGAGTCAGAGAGCGCGATAACTGCCTCTTAAAAACACAGAATGGAGTAGGGTCATGAGCTTCTGAGAGAAGCAGAAAGTAGATTCTAGTCAACAGCCTGGTCTCAAACCCTAGCCTCATGTGGAGTGTCTCTGAGTCTCAAGCACCTCTTCTCCAAACTGGGAGTAATCACGGTACCTATTTCACAGATCAAGCACCTTAAGGTAATGAGCGCCATTTAATTGCTAGCGACTGTGACCAGAGGAGAAAGAGCGCAGGTAGCAAGCGCAAGATGTATTCTTAGCTCTCAGCAAAGTAGGTTAGGGTATAAAAATACCGCTCAGTAGTAACTAAACTAGCCTCACCTTCATGTGCGTCTCACAGCAGCCTCAACACGTGCGACTTCTTCTCTCAATACCCTACATTAGGCATCTGGACTCCAACCCCGGGGGCCAGCCCAGTGGGCAGCAGCCACTGGCAGGCTCACTCACCCCTTCCTCACGCGTGCAGGAAGCTCCACCGTGGGCAGGGCCAGACACCCACCCGCCTCTGTGTCAGATGGTGCCCGGTGACAGGGAAGACAGAATCAGGGAGAGGCTGGGTGGGGGAGGAGCAGGAAGCGGGCATGAGAACCTCTCCAAGGGAGCGGCCAGGGGGACGAGCTGTGGGGCCACCAGGGGAGCGGGGAACAGCACTGGCAAAGGTCCTGGGGCAGGAAGCACCCGATGTGCCTGAGGGCGGGAGGAGGCAAACACAGTGACTCCTCCTCCACCCGAGTCCTCTCTTCCCTGGCAACCAGGCTTTGGCGCTCAGGAGGCTCACCATCGATCTGCTCTGAATTTCCTGAGTTTATCTATTAACCACTAAGCAGGCTGGTGGCTAGTGGAGAGGACGTCAAGAAAGCACAGAAGGTGGATGGTGATGATCCTCCCGCTGAGGGGTCACACCGCAGGACAGGACCTGCTCTCCACCAACTGGGGCACACTGGATAGAGTCAAGGACACACCAAGGTCAGCTCGGGGCCTGCCTGAGGTTCGGGGGAAGCTGGGAAGGATAGGGGTGCCCTGGACTGGGAGTGGGGGCCTTCCTAGCTGACAGGGGCACGTTGTCCACTCTCTCTGTGCTGCAGTTCTGTGTCTATAAAATGGGGAGGGGGAGTATGGGGGTGGTTCCCGAGCAACTCAAATCAAATAAAATCAGGCGTTCAAAGTGATGTGCCACTTAGAGGTTGTTACAATGGGGCTCACCTTCTGTCAAAGGGAGGGGTCCATGAACCCCTGAATTACATCCCAAGCCATGTGGGAGCTTTCTCCTGGAGAAGGGGATCACTCAGATTTTAAAGGGGATGATTCCCCCGAGTCTAAGCTCCGGGAGCCTGAACACAAAATGCACAAAATTCCTACCCAACAAGCAGCCAGACAAGGAGGTCAGCACCAAGCCCAGGAAAGGGGAAACACGGAGAATGTCCAGACCCCCACCGGCACCCCCACCACCAGAGACAAACTCTGAGGAAACCCTCGCCCCTGGACACCGGCAAACCCACGGTGTGGAAGAAACACCGGCAACACGAGATTGCCAGTGCAGAGAGGAGAGGAACACGATGCACTACGGTACCACGGTCACTACACAGAGCAGCAGCGAGCGGCCGGACAGCATCCCCACACACAGACACCAGAAGACTAAGCTGAGGGAAAGCGCAAGTTTCCAGATTTTATATAAAGTTGAAAAGAAAACACCCCCAAAGAATCCTGTATGTCAGCTGTGACTCTATCTGTGTGCAAATGAACCAAGAGTCTAAAAGGATAAATCTGAACACATCTCAGTTGTTGGCGGAGAATGGTGACTTAACATTTCTTGGTAAGGCTTTATTTCTGATATATTTTTTAAAAGAACTCTAAAGAACAGGGAGGCCTGGTGTGCTGCAGTCCATGGGGTCACAGAGAGTCGGACAGGACTGAGCGACTGGACTGAACTGAAAGCCAAAATGACAAAAGAAGAAACAGTTTCCAATTCCAGGTAGAAGAGATACGAGTGTTTATTTTATTACTCCTGGAAGTTCTTTCCATTAAAAAAAAATCTGTCCAATATGAAACATTTTTAAACCATGTTGCTGGCCAGTTCACTGTTGGGCTGGGTCTTCCGCAGCCTTGATATATAACTGTCTGTAACTTAAAGCCAAAGTTAAGGCTCGTTACCTGTATGCTGGTGTTGGGGAGCTGTGCCCTGGCCAGGCAAGGAAGGGCAGAACCCCACAAAACAGCTTTTCCTGGCCCTTGAACCCAAAGCCCAGGCCCCCAAGGGCCGATCCCACGCAGAGACAGCGGCGAGTGGTGGGCGGTGGGGGGAGCAGCCGTGGGGGCA
>SJYX01009868.1:284542-502204 GCA_006410675.1 Oreotragus oreotragus
GGAACGATGAGGGTGGGGGGGGCGGGGGGGAACGATGAGGGAGAGAAGGGATGGGGCAAGAAGAGGACAGTCCAGTGGCCATGTCACGCGAGCAGCTGTGGGCCTGTGGCCCGGCCCTTCCTGGGCAGGGAGCTCAGTGTCGCCTGACTGGTGCCAGGGGCTGCAGCTTTAAATAAACTTGGACTCATCCACCTGGACCAGGAGGCAATACCAACTGTGCGTCGGGCAGGCCAGGCATTGTCAACAACTGCCGACATGGCCACTGAGGACCCCAGCCCTGGGCCGAGGCCCAAGTGGCCCCAGTGCCGGACCCTCCCCCCTGACACCTGCCCCACTGCAGCTCCGCCTGCACTGCCCGGCCTCCTCCCCATCCGGCGGGGCTATGAGAGGCCCCTGGGCATCCCTCAGTGGGCCTGGTGCCTGGAGGCTCTGGCAAGGGGTGCTGGGCCAGCCCACGGGATGGGGTGCCTTCCCCTGCTCTCCCAGGCCCCCGGTCCCCCTCAACAGCCACGCTTCCTCACCTACGCAAGCCTCAGGCCCCCGGCTTCCTTTCCACGGCCGCTCACACTCCTGCTGGCAGGGGAGGAGCCTGGCTTCCACTGCAGGGTCTAACCCCCGCCAACACCCACTCCCCGAGGGCAGCCCCAGGGGCCTCCATCCCCCAGGGTGGGTGTGGATGGCAGCAGCCAGGACAGCCAGCTGTGGCCGCTGGAACCAGAGGCCTGGGGTCGGGACGACCACCCTGCCAGGCCGTGGCCCAAAGAGGTTCACAGAAAAGTGAAGGAGCGGGCAGTGGAGCCAGCTTCAGGCAGAGGAGACGGGGTGAATAGGAGGAGGCACTTCTGCAAAGGGGGCCCAGGGTGCCTGGCGTGAGGGCCTGGGCACAGAGGAACAACAGGAAGGTCCTCCAGAATGGGGTGACCTTCCTCCCACTGCCGCCCCCTGCTTTGTCCCCATCTGAGAACCACCAGCCCATCACCCTCTCCTCACAGGCTTGGTCCCAGGCAAGCCCTGGAGGCGTCCTCAGGGCCCCGGGTGTATATACAATCTGGGTGCTGGACCCTCCCCCCCATCTCTGCTCTGCTCTCCAGGTCCCCCTGCCCTGGGGACAGGCACCCAACCAGCCCCCACCTGAGGGCCGAGGAATTTCTGAATCCCCAGGGCCGTGCCTCCTCCGACCCCATCATGGGCTTCCTCCATTCCACTCCTTCACTCCTCAGCCCCCCAGGCCTGACTGCCATCCTCCCCCACGTGCAGGGAGAACTGGGGAATTCACACGCCCCCACACTCCTCCCAGCTCCCACCCACAATTATCAATGATCAGCATCCCTCGCCAACACAAAGTATCACCACAGACGTTTCTTAATAAAGAGGGAAAAAGGGATCTGCCGCTGGAGGTGTAAGAGGAAACCTCGCCAGCGCCCCCACCATGCCGGGGGAGGGGGGGGGCAGAGGGATGGGGAAGGATGGCGGAAAGCGGGGCTCTGGCCGCCGCCAAGCTGGAATCGAGGGATTTCAGGAGTTCTGGAGCCAGACCAGGAGATGCCAGGTGATGCCACCTTGATTCACAGAGTGGAGACTCCAGGCCAGAGAGGAGCCCCCGATCGGATTCGGGGTAGAGCCCGGCGGCAGAGCCCGTCTAGGGCCCTGCACAGCTCACATCGGTGAGCAGAGCCCAGGAGCCACCTGTTCCCTCCACGAGGCCCTACCTGAAAAGAGCCTTCAAAGTCCGTCCTGTTGCCTCCCCACAAATAACTCTACAGAACTGCGCCCCCACCCACCCCCACGACCCTGAAGGCCATCAAGCTCCCACCTCACCTCCTCATCTTCACCCCCGTGACCTGATCCCAGCTCCCTGACCTCAGCCCCCAGCTCTCCAGACTCCTCTTTCCAGAAGGATCTGGGGGGAAAGCCTTCAGAACCCCAAATCTCCTGAGGACCCACAGCAGAGGCTGTTCCCACGCGGCGCGGAGCGCAACGGGCACCCCCCGCGTAGATGAAGCCACGCGGAGAAGCAGGCGCAAAGCAGGTCCCGCCGCCCCCGCGCCCGCCGCCCGGTGGGGGTGGGGACAACGTGGCCCGCGCCGGGGACGACACTCCGGGCCAGGGCCGCCCCCTCCCCCGCGCTCTAGGCCCCGCGGCCGAAACCGCGCGCGGCTCCTCTCTGACCTCCCGCCGCCAAATGCGTCACGTCTGCCCGGCGCTCCGGGGACACCTGCTGCCGCCCCCGCTGCGCCGAGCCCCGCGCCTCGAGCCCGGGCCTCCGGTCCGGCGATCGTGCCAGACAGGGCCCGGTAGGGCCGCACGCGCCGCTGTCCGGCGACCAGGCCCCGGGGCTTGGGGGTCGAAGCCGCGCGGGGCCGTGCGCTCCGGGCCCCGAGCCGGGAGCAGCCGGGGGCGCGCGGGGCCGCAGTGCGCCCGGAGCCGGCGGCGCAGAGGGTCTACCGGGTCGCCAGGATCACCGCCCTCGGAGCTCAGCGCCCTTCGGGGTCCCCGGCTCGGCCCGCACGCGCCGCAGCTCTTACTTGCCAATATCCTCGTAGAGCTGGTACTCGTCGGTGAAGCGGGTGCAAGTCACCGTGGTGGCCATGGCGGCGACGGACGGGCTCGGCGTGCGCTCTGCTGCGCTCGGGCGGCGGCGACTCCGGCTCCCGCTCGCGGGCACGGCGGCGACACGGGCGCGGGCGCGGGCGACACCTCGGCTCGCGGCGCCGAGCGGGGGCCGGGCTGGGCTGCGCCGGGCGGCGAGCGCACGCGAGATCTGCGCGCTCCGTCCCCGCCAGGAGCGCGCCGAACACCTACGCGCGGGGAGCGCGGGCGCCGCTGTCGCCGCCGCCGCCGCCGCGCCCGCCCCGCCCGCCGCCCCCTGCACGCGCCCCGCACCGGCACACGCACTTGAGCCCTGCGCCTGCACCTACACCCGCACTCGCGCCCTGTACACGCTCTCGCACCTACTCCTGCTCTGGCATTCGTACCCGCGCCCTCGCCCTGCACTTGCGGCGCCGGCACTCGCACCCGCGCCCAGGCGCCTGGGGCCACGCACACGGGCAACCGCTGGCTCCCTGAGCTGGCTTCTCCGCTGCCTCCTGGCGACCCCCTTTCCGCGCGCATATACACAAGGAACTGCACGCAACGAACCCAGCCCCCTTTCTCCTCTGAAGGCCTGCTTCGACCTGGACCTCAAGAGGGGACGCAGGTGCACATGGGAGCGGGGAGAGCCCTCCCTCCACAGACTCATTCCTAACACCCCCAAGAGGACATGCACAGGACCCCCCCTGCCCAGCCCGCGTCTCTACCACTCCACACACCACACGCTCCAGCCTCCCTGGCAGAGCCACCCAGGAGCCTCCCAGACCAGGTGTGCACACTGGGGACACAGGGAGTACTAGATGAAAGGGTAGAGGCTGCCTGCTCCACCGCAGTCTTAGCCCCTCCCTCTTCCTAGCACTTGGCACTGGGGGCTCGCGAGTAGAGGTTCCAGGAACAGACATTTCCTATTCAGAAAGAGGGCCCTGAATCGGGGAACAGTGTTTGGTCCGTCAGCATCTTGGGGTCCTGAGAGCTCACAGCCCCCTTGCCCAGGTAGAGGTACCGTTCTTCCCCTCCCAGGCATAGTCCACCTCCCTGCTCCCAGCTCTGGCCTGGAAGAAGACGGTCCATCTTGAGTGGCCCTGGAGAGGAGGACAAGTGAGCAGGAGGAGGGGCAGGAGAGGTTGGGCTGACCCCGTTTCCCACAGAAGAGCCTCTCCCAGGGCCACACCTAGGCGGCCATCTAGAACCAGGACTCCAAATTCAGCAAAGACAATCTACTGGGCTCCAGGCCCCCACACTCCTCAGAGAGGAGAGGGCCAGAGTGAGCCTTGGGCAGGCCCAGAGGAAATGAAGCTTCCAGCCGCCAGCCCTGGATTTGGGCCGTCCTGCTCTCCTGCTAGGAGCCACGACTGCTCCCCAGGAGTAGGGTCTGGGCCTGTCCTGCTCATCTCTCTCAGCTTGGTGGCCAATCCAGGGCTGGCTCCAGAAGCCACAAGAAATGTCTCCTGGATAGAAGATCTAATGCAGGGATTAGGGGGCAGGGGTGGACCCAGAGCCTCCTCGACCAGGATGCCTTTGGCACACAGCCGTCAGGCAGGTGAGCACACCAGGTGGTGACCAGTCCCAGTCCCAGCTGGTTCTGCGGACCCAACTTGTACCCGAAAGAGGGCTGGAGGTCGAGGCACACTTAGGGGACAAGGCGAGATCCGGACTGGGGGCTGATAGGGCCCCGTGGTGGGTGTGGCCTTGATCTCTGCAGGGCAGGGCAGAGGTGAGACCACCTCAGGTGCCTCCCGATGGGCGGCCGCCCACCTCTCCCGGGGCAGCCGGGGGAGGACCGGAGGCCCTTTATGGACTGACAGAGGCTTGCTCTTGGGGTTGTGTTCTGCCCCACAGGGACCTCCCCCCCACACATGCTGGGCCATCTGCAATGCTCTGAGCTCCGGAAGGAGAAGGAGGCAGTCCCACACAATAGAATACAATTAGCAAACAAACAAAACAAAATTGCACCCCTCAGTAAATCAGGCTCTCTCCAGGCTACAAGCAGACCTTGCACGCTGCCAGGGTCACACACGCTCCTTCCAGTGCGAGTCCATGCCACGAAACAGTGGCATTAAAACATGATGGCAGCAGTGACTTACATATATGCACTCTACATTTATTATCTCTTCTAATTCCCAACCAGTCCTAGGAAGCATATACTATTATGATTCCCATGCTACTAGGTGGACAACAGAGCAACAGAGAGGTGAAGTAACTTGTCCAATGTCACGCAGCCAAGAAGTGGATGGGGCTCAAACCTTATTTCCCCATTAAGACGCTTTTCTCTTTTATTTTCACACACACACAGTACATACGCAGCACACACTCACACACATGCACAATGTCCTGCCACACTGGGCAAGGACACCACAGCACTCTGGGTATCTGTTTTGAGGTCCTTTCCCCTGGGTGGGGAGGCTGCCCAGATCAAGTTTACATGAGAAGTCAGAGTCACTAAAAGGGTGTGATTTGAGGCCCACATGTCGCTCTTGTGAGCACCGGAGGTCAACAGGGCAGCCCCTCCTCTGGGCTGAGACATTCAAGGCATGACATCAAGTGATCCTGAGGGGGCAGGAATAGCAGGGTGATCAGAACATCACAGTTGAGGAGTGAGCTACCAAAGGGACCCAGACTGTCCCTGCCTATACAGCCCCACCCTTCAACCCCACTCTCCACCTCCAGACCCAGAAGGCTCCTCTCCAGCAGAGTGGAAAAGCTGGAAGGGAGAAGGGCTGCCAGCCAAGACACTTTCAGGAGTACCAGGCCCCAGAAGCCCTCTCACCTGGCTTCGGCCTCTCACCCCTCCTGCAGGAAGGGCCTTCTTCCACCCGCACCCCCACGTCATCTCCACCTCCCACCTCATCCTTTCTAGCTGGCTTTCGTCAGTAAGGAGGGCTCTCCCTCCCAGGTGGCAGCTGGGGCGGGTGTGGGGAAGATCAGTTCTGGGAGGTTATTGTTAGGATGGTCACCATGGCAACAAGCATCACATCTGCAGAGCCAAAAGTGCTGCACATGGGGTTCCTTCTCCCAGGAAAGCCACGGCCTTCCCTGTCCCCCTTGCCTCAGGGGGTTGCTGTCATGGGAGGGATGCCGCTGCTGCCACTTCTCCCAGGCCCAGCCATCTGCCTGGAAGAGCAGGAAGACCCTAGTTCATCAATC
Source organism: Oreotragus oreotragus (assembly GCA_006410675.1). Classification (NCBI taxonomy): domain Eukaryota; kingdom Metazoa; phylum Chordata; class Mammalia; order Artiodactyla; family Bovidae; genus Oreotragus; species Oreotragus oreotragus. Next base: position 290,276 of record SJYX01009868.1, read on the forward strand.
TCCAGTCATCTAGCCCCGACACGGCAGGCCGTGCAGGACATGGTGGCAGGCATGTGGGGAGAGGATGGTAGTGGTGGGGGATGGTGATGATGGTAATGGTGACAACAATGATGACAAACAGCGGCAGTGATGGTGATGGTAGTGGTGATAAGTGGTGATGACGGCAGGGATAGTGGTGAAGCTGCTGATGGTGATAATGGCTGTTGTTGTTGAATCACTCAGACACGTCCAACTCTGCGACCCTATGAACTGCAGCACACCAGGCTTCCCTGTCCTTCACTATTTCCTGGAGTCTGCTCAAACTCATGTGCATTGAGTCGGTGATGCCATCCAACCATCTCGTCCTCTGTTGCCCCCTTCTCCTCTTGCCCTCTATCTTTCCCAGCATCAGGGTCTTTTCCAATGAGTTGGCTCTGCACGTCAGGTGGCCAAAACATTGGAGCATCAACTTTGGCATCAGTCTTTCCAATGAATATTCAGAGTTGATTGCCTTTAGGATTGACTGGTTTGATCTCTTTGCTGTCCAAGGGACTCTCAAGGGTCTTCTTCAGCACCAGAATTCAAAAGCATCAATTCTTCGACCCTCAGCCTTCTTTATGGTCCAGCTCTCACATCATTACATGACTACTAGAAAAATCATAGCTTTGACTATACAGATCTTTGTTGGCAAAGTGATGTCTTTGCTTTTTAATATTCTGTCTAGGTTTGTCATATCTTTTCTTCCAGGAGCAAGCGTCTTTTAATTTTGTGGCTGCAGTCACTGTCTGCAGTGATTTTGGAGCCCAAGAAAATAAAATCTGTCAATGACTACTAGAAAAATCATAGCTTTGACTATACAGATCTTTGTTGGCAAAGTGATGTCTTTGCTTTTTAATATTCTGTCTAGGTTTGTCATATCTTTTCTTCCAGGAGCAAGCGTCTTTTAATTTTGTGGCTGCAGTCACTGTCTGCAGTGATTTTGGAGCCCAAGAAAATAAAATCTGTCACTGTTTCCACTCTTTCCCCATCTATTTGCTATGAAATGATGGGACCAGATGCCTTGACCTAATTTTTGAATGTTAAGTTTTAAAGATAGTGATAATGATGGTGGTAATGGTGATAATGATGGTGGTGATAATGGTGGTGATGGTGACGCTACCATCACATCCGTGTGCCTAGTGGCCAGATAGCTAAAGGGAGGATGGTCTGAGGGCCCGCATTAGTTTTTGGTCACATGACCCTCTCCCTAACAACCCATTGTCCAGAATCTATCCATGACTTCACTTAGCTGCAAAAGATCCTGGGGAAAAGGTCTTGACCCAGCTAAAATATGGAGATCCATCACTGAAGTAGAGGGTAAAATGCATCCTGGGGACAAGCAGAATTCTCTGCCACCTGGCCTGTGACATGGCCCACCAATTCTCTGGGTATCAGTCCTAAAGAGTCAATGTCTGCAGAGCCCACTGCTATAGAAAGAGGCAGGGGCCTGAGTACACGCCAGCTCAGGGGTCTAATTCTGATCCAACGGAGAGTCTGTGCTTTGTGACAGGAGCTAATATCTAATAGCTGTTAGGATTTACTGTTTTTAACAGATGCAAAATACTCTACAAGAAAATGTACAGAATTAGGGACAGCCACTTTCAATAGCTGTTTGGCAGTTTCTTATAAAGCTAACCAAATACCTTCCCTATGACCCACTAATTCCTCTCTTAGGTATTTACCCAAAAGAAAAAAAAATGTACATCAAAAGAAAAAAAAGACATTTGTACAGCAATATTTATAGCAGCTCTATTCATAGCAGCTGAAACTGGAAGCAACGTAAATGTCCATATACAGGAGAGCAGGTAAACAAATCGGTGTATGTAAATAAGAATCACTACTGATACACTTGACAACATGAGCAAATCTCTCAGAACCGACATTGAATAAAAGAAGCCAGACACCAGACACAAAGAACACATGCTGCAAGATACCGTTTCTTCAGAATTCCAGCACCAGCCCATGGCTATAGAAATCATAAAGGCGGCTGCACAGCAGAGGCTTGGGGAATGCTGAGACCAGCTCCCAGCAGCCTGAGGGACGATCCTGAGGTGGCAGAAATGGTCCCTACTGCTTTGGGATTACACAAGGGTAGGCGTCCCAGGTGGCTCTAGTGGTAAAGAACCCACCTGCCAATGCAGGAGACACGAGTTTGATTCCTGGGTCGGGAATATCTCCTGGAGAGACGGAGAGGGCAACGCACTCCTGTATTCTTACTTGGGAAATCCCCTGGACAGAAGAGCCTGGCGGGTTACAGTCCACGGGGTGGCAAAAGAGTTGGACATGACTTAGCAACTAAACAACAACAACACAAGGGTATACATTCGTCAAAAACATATATTATACACAAACCATACTCTTAAAATCAGTGCATTTTTATGCGAATGTAATTTACATGCCAGCGACATACCATTATGTATGTAAATTACCCCTAACTTTAAAATTACACAAAATGTTGGCGTCACTTGTGGAGAATACATGTTCTTCTCAGTCACGTGGAACAGTCTCAGTGCTTGGCCGAGGATCAGAAAATAGAGTGCGTCTCAAAAAATTTGACAAAAGCAGGCATCAGCGGCAACAGTGCAATAATATTAAAAAATAAATAACTAAAGGAAGCCAAATAAATCCACTCGGCAGTAAATGTAAATTATAAACTACAGGAACTACAAAAATGAAGCATGAACGGACACAAGTGAAACCAGCGTGCCTCATAGGCTGTAGGGTGCGGCCAAGCAGTGTTCCCAGGGGATAAGCCAGTTCGATCTACCAGAAACGAGTGAGGTTGAGAATAAGCTGAGATTTACAGCTGAAGACGCTAGCAAAGAAAAACAACCCCCAGAAAGGTAAAGGGGGGAGGGTGATAAAACCAAAGAGAAATCCGTGAAATAAAAAACAAGCTAAGTTCAACTGACCAGTAATACCAAAAATTTGAAAAAAAAAATCATAGTAAAATAGACAAACTTTTGACAAGTTTGGCCAATAGCAAAAATATGTCCAAAAAGAGTTGAAAAGGAAGACAAAAATGAAACAAAGAGATAATGATCACAAAAGAACATTATGCACAGCATTTTACCAGTAAATGGAAAAGCATGGTTGAAATGGAAAATTTTCTAGGAAAATATAAATGACTCATGGAGACTCAAAAAAAGAGTAAAATACCATAGAAGAAATGCAGAAACTATGGTGAACTTTGCACAAGAATATTTTCTCATATTATACAAAAAAAGCCAATGAAAATATGAAGAAAAAAAAAGATAAGCAAACAAAAGCAACAGCCATGACTGGGGAATGACCAGGGCCCATCGCACCTGACCTCTATCCAGTTGCACAGACTTCGTTGCAAATTTAAAGGAATAAAATATTAAGAAATACTGGGTGCTCCTCCTTTACTTTTTGTTTGGTTTGTTTATGTCCGTGAGCCTGGCAGAGGCTGCGTTCCTGCCCCTGGTGCCCTTCTGTGCACTTGCCAGGCCAGCGCCCATAGCAAGGGTCTACGCAGTGCAGGTAGGATGCGCCAGGGAGCAAGGAGGGTTTGGAAGGATGTGCTCGCTGGGCACCGGTGCCTCGTGGGGCTTAGTTATTCAGGGTTTCAGAGGAAAGAAGGATTTGTAATAAAGACATGCACAGCGGTGTTATTTATAAACCAGAAAACTGGAAACAGCCCAAATCGCCCCCCTCTGGGACTGGCCTGGCAGATCGGCGGAGGAAGGGATGGAGATACCAGGCCACGTGACACATGGGGAGGGAGAGCTCCGTGGAAACAAGAGCCTCGTGCGTGGGGGGAGCCAAATATAATGCAGTTTGCACACAGCCACCGTAATTACGGGACACTGCAGACATGGGCACCCTTACAGGTGTCAGGCCACGGCCAGGCAGCAAACAGCCAGAGTAACTTGAGTGATAGTCTAGCCGGAGCCTTCCATATGTAGGCACGTGGTCACCACTTCGCTAATGAGGACACACGGTTCTGAGGCGTGGGGCTGATAGTGGTGGGGCCCAGTGGATCAGGGGTAGGAGAGTGGTGAGGGAAGCCCTCCCCAGGCCTGGGGGCAGGTGATCCAGTCGGCTATGCTATGCCACCTGAAAGCAGTCCAATGATGGAAGCAGAGCTGTAAGATCACGGGTCTTGGCCCCAGGAATGCAATGCCTACCTCTGAGCTAGCCAGGTCCTCCTTCCTAACTGCAGGAACAAAGCCTGGGTCTCGGAGCAGAGGGGGAGGTAGCATTTTTAACTTTCCCTCTCGGACCACGTTCCCTTATCCTGCCAGGACTCCCCTGGGCCCGGCTGTGAGGTGCCCGGGTGCAGGGCTTCCCCCTCTTGCAGTCATCCCATGAGGGTCTCCCAGGTGTCTGGGCTCTCCTTCATCCAGAGGCCATGAGGGCAGTGGGTGGAAGCAAAGTTGTGGGTGGACCCTGAGGCCTCTAGAATGGAGTAGCCTCACTGTTGCCCAGACCCCAGCCCAAGGTGCTTGACCTCCGTCAGCTCCCGCCTGCATCTGGCCTTCCTAGTGGGTCAGGAGAAGCTTTACACCATGGATGCAGCCCTCCTGCCACTCTCCCCAGTCTCTGACCCCCCTGCACTGCACCCCCAGGCTAGCAGGCCACAACAGTTTGGGGGCTCTCATACAGGACACTCATGGGCTTCCCTGGTGGCTCAGATGGTAAAGAATCTGCCTGCAATGCAGGAGACCAGGTTCCATCCCTGGGTCGGGAAGATCCCCTGGAGAAGGGAATGATTACCTACTCCAGTATTCTTGCCTGGAGAACCCCATGGACAGAGGAGACTGAAGAGCTATAGTCCAGAGGGTTGCAAAGAGTCAGACACGGCTGAGCGACTAACACAGACACATACAGGACAGTCACAGAAGGAGGAGGCCCCTCTTCTTCAGGGAGCTGACTACAGAAGCCTTCTCCATACCCTTGGGGCCTCAGCAGACTGGCTGGCAGGCCTGCTGCACAGCAGCTTGGGTAGGCTCTAAAGCAGCCACCCAACGGCAGCCTGTCCCCAGGCAGGCTCCCTTCACACCTCAGCAGCTCCCTGCCACGTGACTGGGTTTCTATCACAGTGACTGGTGTCCAGGTCTCCCTGCCTAGGGTTCTGCGGGGGGGCCATGCAGATCCTTGTCCTCATCTAGGAACCAGGGTCTACTGAAACCTCCTCACCTTCCCCTCACCTCCCAAGAGAAACTGTTGAAGGCCACACCCTGGAAACTGCACATCTGACCTTCATGGTGTTAATATTAACAATGCTAGTAATAGCTACTGTCATTGGCAGGGAGCTAGAAGTTTCCCAGGTGACTCAGTAGGTAAAGAATCTGCTTGCCAATGCAGGAGATGCAGGTTCAATCCCTGGGTCGGGAAGATCCCTTGCAGGGAGCACAGCAACCCACTCCAGTATTCTTGCCTGGAGAATCCCATGGACAGAGGAGCCTGGCAGGCTACAGTCCACGGGGTCGCAAAGAGTTGGACATGACTGAAGCAACCGAGCACAGAAGGTATCCATTTGGAATTATGACTTGGTGGCCACTGCAATGGAGAAATCGGGGGAGGGGAAAGGCAGCATGACCCTGCTGAGGGGGCAGCGGGAGAGGAAGACACGAGAGAGGAACAGGTTTGAGGTATAGGTAGTAAGTTCCACCTCTCGGTGTTGAGAAAGAGCCTCCTGGCACCCCCACCTGCAGCGTCAGGTGAAGATAGGCCCTCAGGCCAGAGCAAAGATGGGAACTGAAGACCCAGACCAGGGAATTATGTGAAGGAGGCGGGTGAGAGCCATAGTGAATGCACCTGGAAGAGAGTAAAGGGCCATTTGTAGGTCTCCAGGGAAAGCCTGCAGGAAGTTGAGGAAGGGGTGCTGAAAGAGATCAGAGGAGAAAGCCAGGAGTTCCCTGGTGGTCGAGCGGTTAGGACTCGGCATGTTCAATGCCAAGACCTGGGTTCAATCTCTGGTCGGGAAACTAAGATCCCAGATCCCACAAGCCACATGTCGTAGCCAAAAAACTAAAAACAAGGAGCAAACTGAGGGTGAGAGAACCAGCGAGGAGACATTCTGGAATCCAGGCCTGAGTAGTGTCCAGGCAGAGAAGTATCACAGGTGGTGGGAGCAGGGGGTGGAGACAAGCGTCACCTTCTCCATCAAGAGGTTTGCTTTCAGGACTTGCCTGGTGGGCCAGTGGTTAAGACTCCATGCTCCATGCAGGGGACTTATATCTGGTCCTTGGTCAGGAAGCCAAGACCCCACAAACTGCATCTAAACACTCTCACAGCAACTACTGAGCCCATGCGCTCTAGAGCCCATGAGCAGTAACTTTAGAGAAGCCCCGATGTTGCAACAAAGACCCAGCAGAGCCTAAATAAATAAGTAAAAATTACATTTAAAATAATTTTTAAAAAAGAAGCTTTCTTGTGACTTCCATGTCTAAATATTATGGACGAACTGGAACTAGAGTAACCTTTCCTCAGATAACCATAAAACTGGACAAAATGTATGAGATAACTGTTTTCAGGCTGTGGGTGACAGACCAGACTGGAATCCCAGAGAGGACAACTTACAATCTGCAAAGGTTTCCCACAGTGGTTTTTACCAAGTTACATTCCTACCAACACTGTGAGTTTGGGCCGCTCCATAGTCTAGGGAGTATAAACTGGTAAAACTTTGGGCCATTCAGGTGGGTGTGTATTACACTGTGATCCTAACTTTCATGTCCTTGACAACCTTCTCATATGTTTTAGGAACCTTTGGATATCTCTTTTTGTGAAGTGCAGTTCATATTTTCCCCCATTTTTCTATTAGTTGTCTTTTTCTTATTGTAGAAATTCTTTGTATATTCTAGATCAGGATCCTTTGTCAGATACATGCACTGGAAGTATCTTTTGTCAGTCTGTGGCTTGCCTTTTCACCTTCTTGAACATTCTTTTTAATGAATTTATATTTATTTATTTTTGGCCATGTTCAGTTTTCATTGCTGCACACAGGCTTTCTCTAGGTGCCACGCATGGGCTTCTCACTGTGGTGGCTTCCCTTGTGGACCGTCTGCTCTAGGGCACACAGGCTTCAGTAGTTGCAGCTTGTGGGCTCCAGGGCGCAGACTCACTAGTTGTGGTGTACAAGTCAGTTGCCCCACAGCAGGTGGAATCTTCCCAGACGAGGGATCAAACTCATGTCCCTTGCATTGGCAGGCAGATTTTTATCCACTGGACAAGCAGGGAAGTCTGTGCACATCACTGATAGTGTATTTTGACCAGTATAAGTTCTTAATTTCAATGTGATTAAATGTATCAATTTTTCCCTCAATGGCATTGTGCTTTTTACATCCTATTTAAGAGATTGGCTTCCCTGGTGGCTCAGCAGTTAAAGCGTCTGCCTCCAATGCGGGAGACCCGGGTTCGATCCCTGGGTCGGGAAGATCCCCTGGAGAAGGAAATGGCAATCCACTCCAGTATTCTTGCCTGGAGAATCCCATGGACGGAGAAGCCTAGTAGGTTACAGTCCACGGGGTCGCAAAGAGTCGGACACGACTGAACGACTTCACCTTCACCTTAAGAGATTATTGCCTATTCCCAAGGTCATAAAGATATTCTCCTATGTTTTTTTCTTTCAGCTTTATTGTTTATCCCTATGAATTAGTTCTACAATCCTTGTGAATTAGAGGTATGTGCATATGCACACATGAGTGTATATTTGTGTGCATATAGTATAAAGTAAGCATCAAAAGTAATTTTCCATATGTATGTTCAATCCACCCAGCAGAAATTTTGGAAAAAACTCTCTTTCCCCTGATTTATAAGCAAGTAGTAATTTTGTCATACATGTGTGGGCCTGTTTCTGAACTCAGTTCAGTTCCATGGGCCTATTTGTCTGTTCTTGACTGAGGCCACCCTGGATGTTTACTGAAGCTTTGCAGTGAGTGATGCTTGCTGCTGGTACAAGTCCTACAGCCTTGTGTCTGTTGTTTCTCTGTTCCTCCTCCTCCAGTTCATCTTACCTTTCTTAGTCCTTTGAAATTTCAGATAGACTTTAGGGTCGGCTTGTCAATTTCACATACACACAAACACACAACTGCTGATATTTGGGGGGTGGGTAATGTGCATTAAATACATAGCTCAGATTGCAGAGAGTTGAAATTATTTCAGTATCATCTTCCAACCCACAAATGTGGCATAGGTCCTTCCATTTATTTAGGTGCACTTTAATAAAGCTCTTAATTTCCTATGGAAATATTTTGCATGTCTTTTGTTAGTTTTATTACTAAGCATTTGATGTTTTTTAATCCTATAAAAAGTGATAATTCTTAAAATATTTTAATTATTTTTTGTACATATAAATACAAATTTTAAAATATTGACATTACAGCCCGTAACCTTGCTAATTTCACATATTAATTCTAGTAAGTTGCCTGAAATTCTTTTGGACATTTTACTGGCATAATAATATCATCTCTAAATAATGATCATTTTATTTCTTCATTTTCAAACTTTGGGTCTTTATGAACTTGATAAACTCTTCAATACTTTGGCCACCTGATGTGAAGAACTGGCTCATTGGAAAAGACCCTGATGCTGGGAAAGATTGAAGGCAGGAGGAGAGGGGGATGACAGATGAGATGGTTGGGTGGCATCACCGACTCGATGGACATGAGTTTGAGTAAGCTCCAGGAGTTGGTAATGGACAGGGAAGCCCGGCATGCTGCAGTCCATGGGGTCGCAAAGAGTTGGACCCAACTGAGCAACTGAATTGACTGACTGAAGCTCTTCAATACAATGCTGAACAGTAGGGTGATTATAGATATCCTGTTTCATTCCCAATCTCAGGGGGAATGTTTTCAATATTTCATCACTAAGAGTGTTTTTGTAGATAGTTTTAAACAGAATACAAGTTACCAACCACTCCTAAGACGTGATCTGAATAATTTAAGTCTCTTAATATGTGTTGAAACTTATGGTTCAACCATATGATCAATTTTTGTAATGTTCCATATATATCAAAGATATCAAGTTTGTTAATCATGTTATTCAGATCTTTTCCTTACTGAGATTTTTGTCCTCTTGTTCTCATAAATTAAGGGAGTTGGGTTAAAGTCTTCACTCTGCCAGTTTTGAAGTTTCTCCTTTTAGTATTGTCAATTTTTACTTTATATGTTTTGAGCTTACTAGATTTATACAAAATTTCTAATCTTTGTGTATTTCTGGCAAGTACACTTTTTAATTATTATGTCTATCTCCAGTTACCTTTATTTTCTAAGTGGTTTTTTTTTAATCTAATGATAGTATAATTGCATTAGCTTTGTTTTGGTTAGTGACTGCATGGTATGGAATAAAGGGTTAACACATCGGACTTGGTTTGCCAAATCCTGCACATTCCAAGAAAGGCCTGATCCTTGGCTGGCTTCTGTGAAATAACTTCTGAGCTCTTGGAATATCCTTGCTAAAAATCATGCTTTGATATTCCTGAGATCTTGGGCCATGCATGCTCTATCAGTTTGACCAGGGTTATGAATTTAATTGTGTCCGCTACAAATCCTGATGTTGAAACTCTAGTCCACAGTACTCCAGAATGTGTGTGTATTTGGAGAGAGGGTCTTTAAAGATAAATAAGCTAAAATGAGGTCATTTGGGTGGGTCCTAATACAGTTTTGCTAATGTCGTTATAAGGAGATGAGGACACACAGAGATACTACAGATGCAGAGAAAAAGTCATGGGCAGACACGCGGAGAAGGTGGCCCTCTGCCAGCCATGGAGAGAGGTCTGAGAGAGATCGACACTGACATCTCGATGTTTCAGTCTCCAGAACTGTGAGAAAATAAATTTCTGTTGTTTAAGCTACCCAGTCTATGGAGTTTTGTTCTGGCAGCCCTAGCTGATCTATACAGTCACACAGCTGTGCTCCCGTGACTTGTGGTGAGTATCTGGTTCGTAGCCTGAGGCCCTGGGCTGCCCTGTACTGGCTTTATCTCTGGGGGCTGCAGACTGGGCAGCCAAGCCCACTCATTAGACAGCGCAGCCAGTTCCCAACATAAACCCTTGACATCAAGGCTCGGCTGAACTCCTTGGCTGGCAATGCTTCATGTGTGTTACCAGGCTTCCCTGGTGGTTCAGACGGTAAAAAATCCTCCTGTAACGCAGGAGGCCTGGGTTCGATACTTGGGTTGGGAAGACCCCCTGGAGGAGGGCATGGCAACCCACTCCAGTTTTCTTGCCTGGAGAATCCCCGGGACAGAGGAGCCTGGCAGGACTCTGCTCCATGGGGTTGCAGAGTCAGACATGACTGAGCAACTAAGCACACAGCACACATGTGCATTATCACACTTCGTTATCAGGAAAATTAGGCACTGGGGGCGGCGGGAGGGCGGTTTCCCAGGTTATGCCAATCCACCTGCCAATGCAGGAGACATAAGAGATGTGGGTTCAGTCTCTGGGTCAGAAAGATCTCCTGGAGGAGTGCCTGGCAACCCATTCCAGTATTCTTGCCTGGAAAATTCTACGGACAGAGGAGCCTGGAGGGCTATGGTCCATAGGGTTACAAAGAGTCAGACACAACTGAAGCAGCTCAGCACACACACACACACACACACACACACACACACACACACACACACACACACTCACACACATATTGGGAGGGATACCCTTGGAAGCTAGTGCCTGGTTTCCCCTAGATTTCATTCATGCACCTTTACCCTTGGCTGATTGTAATCTATTTCTTTCTGCTTTAAAAAAAAAAAAAAGTAATTGTGAATATAACAGCTCCTCTGAGTCCTGTCAGTCCTAGTGAACCACCAAGCCTGAGAGTAGTCTTAGGGACCTGCGACACTCATGGTCTATATTTTCCCATCCCTTTATTGTCAGACTCTCTGCATCCTTATATTTAAGATATGCCTCTTGTAGCAACATTAGTTTGTTTTGATCCAGTCTATCTTAGTCTTTATCTCGGAATAATTCACCCCTTGACATTTAATGCGGGCTTCCCAGGTCGCGCTAGTGGTAAAGAACTCACCTACCAATGCTAGAGACATAAGAGACTCGGATTTGATCCCTGGATTGGGAAGATCCCCTGGAGCGGGGCGTGGCAACCCACTCCAGTATTCTTGTTTGGAGAATCCCACATACAGAGGAGCCTGGTGGGCTACAGTCCATGCAGTTGCACAGAGTGGAACATGACTGAAGCAACTTAGCATGCACAGACAATGAAGATTTTCATTTTTTAATTTTTTCCATTTTTCCTGAGATGTCTTCATTTCACCCTCACTTCTGAAGAAGATTTTTGCTACCAGATTCTATGGTATTCTAGGTTGGTGTTTATTTTTGCCAGCACTTAAAAATGTTTTTTTATTGCCTTCTGATTATTCATTTGTGTTGAAAACTCTGCTATGTCTGATTGTCACTCCTTTGAAGTTACATTGTAGTTACTTATTTTCAGTCTGGCTCCTTTTAAGATTATCTTTGTATTTATCCTGCTTGTGGGTTCATTGAGTATCTTGAATCTGTGGGCTGATAGCATTCATTTATTTTTAAAATCATCTGCCATTATGTCCATTAATATTTCTTCGCTCTTTCTCTTTCTAGGACTCTAGTGTACACATTTTAGAACTTTTCAACATGTTCCATATTTTCTTTTTTTCCATCTTTGTGCATCAGCCTTGATATTTTCTACCATCCTGGCTTCTACTAACCCTGTCAATCAGCTTTCATTAGTTCTTTATTCTCTGTGTCCCGTCATAAACCCACTGGCTTATTCTAAATATCAATTACTATGTTTTCAGCTCTAGAGTGTGTAATATATATTTCTCTAATGAAATTATTTATCTTATCATTTATTTTCTTTAAAATATCAATAACAGTTATTTTAAAACCTGTCTGATAACTCCAAAATCTGTGTCATTGATTTTCTTGGTATGTCGATAATTTATCACTGAATGCTGGACACTGCCCATGACAATTGACTGAGGTTTCTAGATTCTTCTACATTTCTCCAGAGAGGGTTCATCATATCCTCTGGAAGCAGCTAGTGTGGGGGCAGACTGCTTCAGTCCAAAGTAACGGGAGGCAGGATTTCAGTCCTTCTGTCTCCTTCTGTCTTTGGTTCATGCCCCTTCCCAGGCCCCAGCTCAGATCCTAAGTTCTGATTTTTGTCTCCTCATAACCATGAGATTATTGAAAATTCCACTCCTCGGTTCTTAGCCTCTCACCATGCATTTAATATAGAGGCAAATGCTTTAGGGGCCACATCTGAGTTGGAGCTTCCAGCCTCTTCAGTCCTGGCTAATTTGTTGGCACTATAATTAAAAATGTCTCCTTTTCTCCATTTATGCATAGAAAATTATGCTGGCTTCTATGCCTTTTAGCAATAGTAGCCCTATGCTCAGATTCGTAGCCTTTCTAAGCCAAGAATTGGTTCACATCTGAAGATGTAAGTGGTATGCGGAATGTCAGCTCACATCTCTCCAGTTCTCTTTTCTTGGGAAACTTGGCTCCTCAATTCATGGTTGTCTGCAGCTCTCAGATGCCTTCAAACCAATTTATTCGTCTGGATTTTCTAATTGTTCACAGTGGTCTAGCCGAGTCCTCCACCATAGCTGAAGTAGAAACTCAAGGAAGGGATGACATCAAACTGTACAGGTCTCTCTCTCACACACCCAAACACACAGAGTAAATAATGATGACTGCTCCTCTCCAAGGAGCCCTCATCGTGTGCCAGAATTGATGCTAAGTACTTACATGTATTATGCCATTTAATTTTTATAGTAGCCTCATAGGATAGGTACTATGTCTGTCTTCATTTTACAAATGCGGAAGCTGAGACTTAGGAGGTAAATCAACTTGTCCAGGCAACCAATCTCTCCCTTGGAACTGAAATACACACACAAAATTTCAAGGTTTTTTTCATTATAGTAAAATATATATATTATAAAAGTTAACATCTCAACTATTTTAAATGTACAGTTCAATGATATTTAAGTACATTGTTGTGCAATCATCACTACTATTGTGCCTTTCTAAATTTTTCATCACTCCAAACAGAAACTCTGTGGTCATTCAGTAATAACTCCCCATCCCACCACCCTCCAGAGACTGGTAACCTCTAATCTACTTTCCATCTCTACGAATTTGCCTTATCCTAGATATTTCAGATAAATGGGATCATACACAATTTGTCATTTTTTGCATCTGACTTATTTCCCTTAGCATAATGTTTGCAAGGCTTGTCCACAATGTAGCCTGTACAGTAATCTCTCCTCATCCAAACATTCCAAGCTCCGCAGTTCAGTTCAGTTCAGTCACTCAGTCATGTCCAACTCTTTGTGACCCCATGAACCGCAGCGTGCCAGGCCTCCCTGTCCATCACCAACTCCCGGAGTCCACCCAAACCCATGTCCACTGAGTCAGTGATGCCATCCAGCCATCTCATCCTCTGTCGTCCCCTTCTCCTCCTGCCCTCAATCTTTCCCAGCATCAGGGTCTTTTCCAATGAGTCAGCTCTTTGCATCAGGTGGCCAAAGTATTGGAGTTTCAGGCTCAACATCAGTCCTTCCAATGAACACCCAAGAATGAAGGCAGGAGGAGAGGGGGATGACAGATGAGATGGTTGGGTGGCATCACCGACTCGATGGACATGAGTTTGAGTAAGCTCCAGGAGTTGGTAATGGACAGGGAAGCCCGGCATGCTGCAGTCCATGGGGTCGCAAAGAGTTGGACCCAACTGAGCAACTGAATTGACTGACTGAAGCTCTTCAATACAATGCTGAACAGTAGGGTGATTATAGATATCCTGTTTCATTCCCAATCTCAGGGGGAATGTTTTCAATATTTCATCACTAAGAGTGTTTTTGTAGATAGTTTTAAACAGAATACAAGTTACCAACCACTCCTAAGACGTGATCTGAATAATTTAAGTCTCTTAATATGTGTTGAAACTTATGGTTCAACCATATGATCAATTTTTGTAATGTTCCATATATATCAAAGATATCAAGTTTGTTAATCATGTTATTCAGATCTTTTCCTTACTGAGATTTTTGTCCTCTTGTTCTCATAAATTAAGGGAGATGGGTTAAAGTCTTCACTCTGCCAGTTTTGAAGTTTCTCCTTTTAGTATTGTCAATTTTTACTTTATATGTTTTGAGCTTACTAGATTTATACAAAATTTCTAATCTTTGTGTATTTCTGGCAAGTACACTTTTTAATTATTATGTCTATCTCCAGTTACCTTTATTTTCTAAGTGGTTTTTTTTTAATCTAATGATAGTATAATTGCATTAGCTTTGTTTTGGTTAGTGACTGCATGGTATGGAATAAAGGGTTAACACATCGGACTTGGTTTGCCAAATCCTGCACATTCCAAGAAAGGCCTGATCCTTGGCTGGCTTCTGTGAAATAACTTCTGAGCTCTTGGAATATCCTTGCTAAAAATCATGCTTTGATATTCCTGAGATCTTGGGCCATGCATGCTCTATCAGTTTGACCAGGGTTATGAATTTAATTGTGTCCGCTACAAATCCTGATGTTGAAACTCTAGTCCACAGTACTCCAGAATGTGTGTGTATTTGGAGAGAGGGTCTTTAAAGATAAATAAGCTAAAATGAGGTCATTTGGGTGGGTCCTAATACAGTTTTGCTAATGTCGTTATAAGGAGATGAGGACACACAGACATACTACAGATGCAGAGAAAAAGTCATGGGCAGACACGCGGAGAAGGTGGCCCTCTGCCAGCCATGGAGAGAGGTCTGAGAGAGATCAACACTGACATCTCGATGTTCCAGTCTCCAGAACTGTGAGAAAATAAATTTCTGTTGTTTAAGCTACCCAGTCTATGGAGTTTTGTTCTGGCAGCCCTAGCTGATCTATACAGTCACACAGCTGTGCTCCCGTGACTTGTGGTGAGTATCTGGTTGGTAGCCTGAGGCCCTGGGCTGCCCTGTACTGGCTTTATCTCTGGGGGCTGCAGACTGGGCAGCCAAGCCCACTCATTAGACAGCGCAGCCAGTTCCCAACATAAACCCTTGACATCAAGGCTCAGCTGAACTCCTTGGCTGGCAATGCTTCATGTGTGTTACCAGGCTTCCCTGGTGGTTCAGACGGTAAAAAATCCTCCTGTAACGCAGGAGGCCTGGGTTCGATACTTGGGTTGGGAAGACCCCCTGGAGGAGGGCATGGCAACCCACTCCAGTTTTCTTGCCTGGAGAATCCCTGGGACAGAGGAGCCTGGCAGGACTCTGCTCCATGGGGTTGCAGAGTCAGACATGACTGAGCAACTAAGCACACAGCACACATGTGCATTATCACACTTCGTTATCAGGAAAATTAGGCACTGGGGGCGGCGGGAGGGCGGTTTCCCAGGTTATGCCAATCCACCTGCCAATGCAGGAGACATAAGAGATGTGGGTTCAGTCTCTGGGTCAGAAAGATCTCCTGGAGGAGTGCCTGGCAACCCATTCCAGTATTCTTGCCTGGAAAATTCTACGGACAGAGGAGCCTGGAGGGCTATGGTCCATAGGGTTACAAAGAGTCAGACACAACTGAAGCAGCTCAGCACACACACACACACACACACACACACACTCACACACATATTGGGAGGGATACCCTTGGAAGCTAGTGCCTGGTTTCCCCTAGACTTCATTCATGCACCTTTCCCCTTTGCTGATTGTAATCTATTTCTTTCTGCTTTAAAAAAAAAAAAAAAGTAATTGTGAATATAACAGCTCCTCTGAGTCCTGTCAGTCCTAGTGAACCACCAAGCCTGAGAGTAGTCTTAGGGACCTGCGACACTCATGGTCTATATTTTCCCATCCCTTTATTGTCAGACTCTCTGCATCCTTATATTTAAGATATGCCTCTTGTAGCAACATTAGTTTGTTTTGATCCAGTCTATCTTAGTCTTTATCTCGGAATAATTCACCCCTTGACATTTAATGCGGGCTTCCCAGGTCGCGCTAGTGGTAAAGAACTCACCTACCAATGCTAGAGACATAAGAGACTCGGATTTGATCCCTGGATTGGGAAGATCCCCTGGAGCGGGGCGTGGCAACCCACTCCAGTATTCTTGTTTGGAGAATCCCACATACAGAGGAGCCTGGTGGGCTACAGTCCATGCAGTTGCACAGAGTGGAACATGACTGAAGCAACTTAGCATGCACAGACAATGAAGATTTTCATTTTTTAATTTTTTCCATTTTTCCTGAGATGTCTTCATTTCACCCTCACTTCTGAAGAAGATTTTTGCTACCAGATTCTATGGTATTCTAGGTTGGTGTTTATTTTTGCCAGCACTTAAAAATGTTTTTTTATTGCCTTCTGATTATTCATTTGTGTTGAAAACTCTGCTATGTCTGATTGTCACTCCTTTGAAGTTACATTGTAGTTACTTATTTTCAGTCTGGCTCCTTTTAAGATTATCTTTGTATTTATCCTGCTTGTGGGTTCATTGAGTATCTTGAATCTGTGGGCTGATAGCATTCATTTATTTTTAAAATCATCTGCCATTATGTCCATTAATATTTCTTCGCTCTTTCTCTTTCTAGGACTCCAGTGTACACATTTTAGAACTTTTCAACATGTTCCATATTTTCTTTTTTTCCATCTTTGTGCATCAGCCTTGATATTTTCTACCATCCTGGCTTCTACTAACCCTGTCAATCAACTTTCATTAGTTCTTTATTCTCTGTGTCCCGTTATAAACCCACTGGCTTATTCTAAATATCAATTACTATGTTTTCAGCTCTAGAGTGTGTAATATATATTTCTCTAATGAAATTCTTTATCTTATCATTTATTTTCTTTAAAATATCAATAACAGTTATTTTAAAACCTGTCTGATAACTCCAAAATCTGTGTCATTGATTTTCTTGGTATGTTGATAATTTATCACTGAATGCTGGACACTGCCCATGACAGTTGACTGAGGTTTCTAGATTCTTCTACATTTCTCCAGAGAGGGTTCATCATATCCTCTGGAGGCAGCTAGTGTGGGGGCAGACTGCTTCAGTCCAAAGTAACGGGAGGCAGGATTTCAGTCCTTCTGTCTCCTTCTGTCTTTGGTTCATGCCCCTTCCCAGGCCCCAGCTCAGATCCTAAGTTCTGATTTTTGTCTCCTCATAACCATGAGATTATTGAAAATTCCACTCCTCGGTTCTTAGCCTCTCACCATGCATTTAATATAGAGGCAAATGCTTTAGGGGCCACATCTGAGTTGGAACTTCCAGCCTCTTCAGTCCTGGCTAATTTGTTGGCACTATAATTAAAAATGTCTCCTTTTCTCCATTTATGCATAGAAAATTATGCTGGCTTCTATGCCTTTTAGCAATAGTAGCCCTATGCTCAGATTCGTAGCCTTTCTAAGCCAAGAATTGGTTCACATCTGAAGATGTAAGTGGTATGCGGAATGTCAGCTCACATCTCTCCAGTTCTCTTTTCTTGGGAAACTTGGCTCCTCAATTCATGGTTGTCTGCAGCTCTCAGATGCCTTCAAACCAATTTATTCGTCTGGATTTTCTAATTGTTCACAGTGGTCTAGCCGAGTCCTCCACCATAGCTGAAGTAGAAACTCAAGGAAGGGATGACATCAAACTGTACAGGTCTCTCTCTCACACACCCAAACACACAGAGTAAATAATGATGACTGCTCCTCTCCAAGGAGCCCTCATCGTGTGCCAGAATTGATGCTAAGTACTTACATGTATTATGCCATTTAATCTTTATAGTAGCCTCATAGGATAGGTACTATGTCTGTCTTCATTTTACAAATGCGGAAGCTGAGACTTAGGAGGTAAATCAACTTGTCCAGGCAACCAATCTCTCCCTTGGAACTGAAATACACACACAAAATTTCAAGGTTTTTTTCATTATAGTAAAATATATATATTATAAAAGTTAACATCTCAACTATTTTAAATGTACAGTTCAATGATATTTAAGTACATTGTTGTGCAATCATCACTACTATTGTGCCTTTCTAAATTTTTCATCACTCCAAACAGAAACTCTGTGGTCATTCAGTAATAACTCCCCATCCCACCACCCTCCAGAGACTGGTAACCTCTAATCTACTTTCCATCTCTACGAATTTGCCTTATCCTAGATATTTCAGATAAATGGGATCATACACAATTTGTCATTTTTTGCATCTGACTTATTTCCCTTAGCATAATGTTTGCAAGGCTTGTCCACAATGTAGCCTGTACAGTAATCTCTCCTCATCCAAACATTCCAAGCTCCGCAGTTCAGTTCAGTTCAGTCACTCAGTCATGTCCAACTCTTTGTGACCCCATGAACCGCAGCGTGCCAGGCCTCCCTGTCCATCACCAACTCCCGGAGTCCACCCAAACCCATGTCCACTGAGTCAGTGATGCCATCCAGCCATCTCATCCTCTGTCGTCCCCTTCTCCTCCTGCCCTCAATCTTTCCCAGCATCAGGGTCTTTTCCAATGAGTCAGCTCTTTGCATCAGGTGGCCAAAGTATTGGAGTTTCAGGCTCAACATCAGTCCTTCCAATGAACACCCAAGATTGATCTCCTTTATGATGGACTGGTTGGCTCTCCTTGCAGTCCAAGGGACTCTCAAGAGTCTCCTCCAACACCACAGTTCAAAAGCATCAATTCTTCAGCGCTCAGCTTTCTTCACAGTCCAACTCTCACATCTATACATGACCACTGGAAAAACCATAGCCTTGACTAGATGGACCTTTGTTGGCAAAGTAATGTCTCTGCTTTTTAATATGCTGTCTAGGTTGGTCATAACTTTCCTTCCAAGGAGCAAGTGTCTTTTAATTTCATGGCTGCGATCACCATCTGCAGTGATTTTGGAGCCCAGAAAAATAAAGTCAGCCACTGTGTCCACTGTTTCCCCATCTATTTGCCATGATGTGATGGGACTGGATGCCATGATCTTAGTTTTCTGAATGTTGAGCTTTAAGCCAACTTTTTCACTCTTCTCTTTCACTTTCATCAAGAGGCTCTTTAGTTCTTCTTCACTTTCTTCCATAAGGGTGGTGTCATCTGCATATCTGAGGTTATTGATATTTCTCCCGGCAATCTTGATTCCAACTTGTGTTTCTTCCAGTCCAGCGTTTCTCATGATGTACTCTGCATATAAATTAAATAAGCAGGGTGACAATATACAGCCTTGACGAAGCTCCCCAGTAGATTCCTCAAACTGCAGATAGTACTAAGCACAATGTATATCGTGTTTTTTCTATACAGGCATAGCTGTGATCAAGTTTAATTTATAAATTAGGCATAATAAGAGATTAACTATCATAATAAAATAAATACAACAGTGTATGCCACGTGTGCTCGGTTGTATCCAACTATCTGTGACTCTGTGGACTGTAGCCCACCACACTCCTCTGTCCATAGGATCTTCCAAGCAAGAATACTGGAGTGGGTTGCCATTTCCTCCTCCAGGGGATCTGCCCTACCCAGGGATCGAACCCACATCTCTTGCATTGGCAGGCAAATTCTTTACCACTAAGCCACTGGGGGAGCCAATTATAACAATATACTGTATAAAAGAATTATGTGAATGTGATCTCTTTCTCAAAATATATTATTGTACTATATTTACTTTTCTTGTGATGACATGAAATGACAAAATGCGTACAAAATGAGATAAAGTAGTGTGAATGAAGTAGGCATTGTGATGTAGCATCAAACTATCATTGACCTTTTGATGATGTGTCAGAAGGAGGATTATCTGCTTAGGGTGATCCTGGAACATGGAGCCATGATGATGTCAGTGGCTGAATGTCATAAGCTGACAATGTCGATGACTGGGGCTCTCGGACAGAATGGTGTTAGATTTCAACACACTACTCAGAATGGTAGAAATTTAAGACTTAGGAATTGTCTATTTTTAAAATTTCCCATTTCATATTTTTGGGTTACAGTTGACCAAGGTAACTGAAACCTTGGAAAGTGAAGCTATGGATAAGGGTGAACGACTATACCAGAAAGTCATTCATTTTTTAGGATGGATTATATTTTTGCTGTCTGGATATACTGCTGACACATTTTACTTATCCATTCATCAGTGGGTGGACATTTCAGCTGTTTCTGTGTGTGCTACGTCCCTTCAGTCGTGTCCGACTCTCTGCTACTCTATGGGCTGCAGCCTGCCAGGCTCTTCTGTCCTTGGGCTTCTCCAGGCAGGAACGCTGGAGTGGGTTGCTGTGCCCTTCTCCAGGGGATCTTCAAGACCCAGGGGTTGAACCCGAGTCTCTTGTATTTCCTTCATTGGCAGGTGGTCAGTTGTTTCTACCTTTTGGCTATTGTGAATAATGAAGCAATCAATATGGATGCACAAGTATCTGTCTGAACCTGTTTTCAACTCATCTGGGCATTTATCTAGGAGTGGAATTGCTAGATCATGTGGTACTTCTACGTTCATCTTTTTGAGGAACCACCAAGCTGTTTGCTATAGCAACTTCAGCATTTGTCACTCCCACCAGCAATACGCAAGGGTTCCAACTTCTCCACATCCTCACCAACACTTGCTTGCCTTTCTTAAAAAATTGTAACTGTCCTGCTGCTGCTGCTGCTAAGTCGCTTCAGTCGTGTCCGACTCTGTGCAACCCGATAGATGGCAGCCCACCAGGCTCCCTCATCCCTGGGATTCTCCAGGCAAGACAACTGTCCTAGTACAGGTGAAATGTACCTCACTGTTGTTTTTGCATTTCTCTACTGACTAATGATATGGAGGATCTTTTTGTCTGCTTATTGGTTATTTGTCTATGCACTTTGAAGAAATGTCTATTGAGATCCTTTCCCCATATTTTAGTTGGTTTTTTCTCATTGAATTGTAGTTCTTTCTACATTCTGGATATTAAACACTTATTTTCTTCTACTCTGTATGTTGTATTTTCACTTTCTTGATAATGTCTTTTGATGCCCCCCAATTTTTAATTTTAACTAGGTCTACTTTATCTAGTTTTCTTTTGTTGCTTTTTGATGTCATACTTAAGAAGCCAATATAAAATCTGAAGTTCAAAGATTTGTTTTCTTCTAAGAGTGTTATGCTTTTAGCTCTTATATTTGGGTGGTTTAACCATTTTGAGTTAATCTTTGTGTATGGTGTGAGGTAGGGGTCCAACATTATCTTATGACACAGGCAAGTTCATACAGAGAGATTAGTGGTTAATGAGGCCTGGGGATGTGGGTGGGTGGGTGGAATAAGGAGTGACTGCTAATGGGTATGAGGTTTCTTTTGGGGGTGATTAAAATATTCTGCATTTAGATAGTGGTGATGGTTGCATAACTGTGAATACATTAACAACCACGAATTGTACACTTTAAAAGGGTGAATTTTATGCTATGTGAATTAGATGTCAATAAAGCTGTTATTAAAACAAACAAACAAAAAGAACAGCTGGTGGCCCGTAGGAGGGGGACAGGCCTGGCAGCCCCGCCTCTTGCTTCTAGGAGAGCAAGCATGCTGCCCTCCTGTGGCCTCTGATGGCCGCCAGCCAGGCTCCAGGACTGCCAGGGCTGTGTTCTAAATCAGACTCGCAGCCCAGACCCAGGATGTGTTCTCCTCTGCTGTGTCACAGTTTAGGAGGAAAGGGTCTTCTTTCACCAACTTTTCTCCACTTTGGTCCCACCCCCAAATACGACTGCAGTGGGCTTTTAATCCTGGCAAATCACCAAGATGGAAAGAGCATGCAGACAGCAGCTCCTGTGCCGTCTGTCTCTTCCAGGGAGTTGAGGAGGTGCAGAGGAAAGTCAGGCGCACGCGTGGTCCCAGCGGAGCCATGGGCAAGGCCAAGGTCGCACTCTGCCCTGAGCTCCCTCTGTGCGGTGAAGGGCTGGGACTCAACCTGTCCTCTGGCATGAACAAATCTGGCAAGGCGTCTGGGGGTCCTCCTGCTGCAGGGCCAGCCCGGGTTCCACCTGGGACTTGAGCGCTTGAATTCATGGACAGCCTCTCAGGAGGCGCGATTTGCCCTGGCCCTTTGCACAAGGCTGCTTTGTGGGCCTTTTTGTGGATTGAGGGGGTGGGAAGTTCTCTCATGGCTCCTGGGCGTGGGGGTCTCAGGAAACCCACTACCTTCCTGCACTTGGAGGGGCAGGGGCTGGGGGCAGGGCTGTCAGCATTCTCCCAGGGACTTTGGAGGTGCAGCCTTGGCAGCCTTCCTAAGCAAAGGCTGTTGACAACCTGGGCTAGAAAGGAGAAGGCGGCAGGCAAGGGGTGAGGACTGTGGCTGAGCGACCGTGGGTGGGTCCCTGGGCCACTCCCAGCCCCCTCAGTATAACCAAGGCTCTAGGTTGGGAGCAGGGGGGCTGGAACCAGTCTGGTTGGTGCCATTGCTATGTGGCCCCCAATGGGCCTCTGTCCCTCTTCCCCAAGGGAAGCTTGGGGTCCCTCAAGCAGGCCTTGGGGGGCCTGAACCCTCTCTTGACTTTCCTGCCTCGCAACAAGGCCAGGGCCCAGGGGAAGCAGAGTGTGGGATTCTGGGTGCAAAAAAAACAGGCTTAAGAAGGAGGTCCTCTGATTCTCCCTGTGAAGTCTGCAAGGCTGGGAAGGGGAAGGACCAGAGGGTACACTGCCAGGAGGGCACAGCCCTCCCCTCTCCTGGCCTGAAGGCCCGAGGGGCCTGGCTGGCCCGCTGCCCCTGGTGTCAGGCACTTGCGGCTCTTCAGCAGGATTCAGGAACTACTTGGCCGCTACAGAGCTGCCTTGGCATTTTAATTACAGTCATTAAGATGCCTCCTGCCACTGAGGCCCTGTCAGCAGTTCCAGGCCTTTCTGTGTGGAGCACCTCAGCCTCAACCCCTCCGCCTGGCTGCTAACGCTCTCCCCTGCCCTTCCAGGGCTCACAGTCCCCTGGGACTTCTGGCCCCCCAGGTCCCACCTCCCCAGCTGGATGGGCAGGGTTTTAGGCAGCATCTCCTGCCCCCCTACCACCCCTGCCCCATTCACACTGGCCATCAGGTCAGGCACTGGGCAGAGGCCACAGTGACTGGGTGAGAGCAGAAGCACTTCCCACAGAAGGGTCCTCGACAGCGTCCAGACCACTGTCTGCCTGTCCCTCTGGCACTGGGAGCTCTGCCCAAAGGAGTTCACTCTGGTGTCCCTGCTCCCAGCCCAGCCAGCCAGCCCCTAGCCCCTCCCTAGTGGGACCCCTGGGCTCCAGGTGCTGCCCCTTCACAGAATCTGCGGAGTGGGGGCCTCTTTCACGGAGCCACCACACCACCACAGTTCGGGTGTGACAAGCACCTTGTTTGTCTGTCTATCCCCTCACAAGGCTACAAAAAGCACCTGTCTCCCTATGCCTCCTCTAAGACCTGGGCCTGAGTCTGAGACTCTTAATTCCCAGAAAAAGCGGTTCAGCCAAACTTAGCACAGAATGGCAATTCTGGGGTTGAACTCTACCTAGCAACAAGATTAGCAGCTGATTTTGCAAACTGGTATTTTTATCCCTGGGACTGAAACGGCTCAGAAAAGTGGCCTCCTCCCGCAGCACCTGGGGACCCCGCCTCCCCAGACGCTCGTCCTGGCCCCACGCCTGGCTCTGCCTTCCCTTCTCACTTGTAGGGGTCCCTGAGTGCTGGGAGGGAGTGGGGAGGATCGTGACAGCCCCCAGAGAGGAATGTCAATCCTTCAGTCCATGAGGAAATGCTGAATAGATGCTGAGGCTCCCAAAGTGACCTGTCCTCCCCTCCTCACTCACTGCCTCCCTTTTTCTTTCCCTCATCCCTCTGTCTCCACATCCCAGATCACTGATACTTTCCATGTTAAGCTGCATTTTGTGCCCCATCAGCCAGGGGATCTGTGCGGCCAGCGTCACAGTGGGCTGGGCAGCTGTAGGATGCTTTGGACCATTTCCTCGCCTCCTGCTCCCAGCTCCTCTCTGCTTGCCTTCTCTCTGCCCCCCCCCCCCTCCCCACCAATGATCAGAAACTTCCGGCAGCCTAAAGGCCTAGTGCTGTTTGTGTGGGCTGCCATCTGCCAAGCTGTCATCTAGGAGTCATCGTGGCTCCTTGTTTTAGAGAACAAATATTGTGATGGTAAAACCTCCTGGAACTGGACTTTCAGTTCCAGAACAGGATGGATGGTGTGGACTCCCTTTTCCAGCTCCTCCTGCCTGGACATAATCCAACAGACAGCCATAAAAGGACCCTGAAAGCGGGAAAGGAGAAGGCAGGCAGCCTGGGGTCACAGGACTTGAGAACAACATGCTATGTGTCCCTGCGTTTCTTTTTATCCCTCATACATACCCAGGGTTGAGCACAGGGGCTTGCAATCTGGATTAACACCAGACACCAACAAAACAGACAAATAACAGCAAAAGCTACTCTCAGGCCAAAAGATGGGAGGGGGAGGCCCAATGGAGCTGGTGCTCTGCGCTCTCCCATCAGATGTCAAGGCAAGCAGCATCATGGATAGAGGTGTCTCCCCACCTCCATCCAGTGCCATGCAGAGCCCCAGGCCAATAGAAGTGTGCTTGGCCTCATAGGCTGTGCCACCATGCAAGAACTCTGAAAACTAAACACTGTTGAGTTCAGTCACTCAGTCATGTCCGACTCTTTGTGACCCCATGGACTGCAGCACGCCAGGCTTCCCTGTCCATCACCAACTCCTGGAGCTTATGCAAACTCATGTCCATCAAGTAGGTGATGCCATTCAACCATCTCATCCTCTGTTGTCCCCTTCTCCTCCTGCCTTCAATCTTTCTCAGCATCAGGGTCTTTTCCAATGAGTCAGTTCTTCACATCAGGTGGCCAAAGTGTTGGAGTTTCACCTTCAGCATCAGTCCTTCCAATGAATGTTCAGGGTGGATTTCCTTTAGGATTGACTTGTTTGATCTCCTTGCAGTTCAAGAGACTCTCAAGAGTTCTCTCCAATAACATAGTTGAAAGGCAGCAGCGCTTTGGAGTTCAGCTTTCTTTATAGTCCAACTCTCACATCTGTACATGTGGTAAACACTGTTGCCACAATCTATAAAAGTAAGCCTGAAAGTATACATTAAACCTGAGAAGGGTGATTACCAGCTAAATAGAGGAGTTACACAAGATCAAGACTCAACATAATAACCAAAATATCCAGGATATAAAAACAAACAAACAAAAAATCCTTCATCATACCAAGAACCAGGAAAACCACAATTTGAATGAGAAAAGACAATCAGCTAATGCCAATGCCAAGCTAACTTGGCAGTTAGAATTATCAGGCAAGAATTTTAGAGCCACCATTGTGAAAATGCTTCAATAAGCAGAAGTTTTGTAAGTTTTTTTATAAAAATTTTTCTATAAAGAAAAGTATTTTCTACAAAGTAAAAAGTATACCCACAATTGTTGAGTGTTTTTATCATAAATGGATGTTGAATCTTGTCAAACATTTTTTTCTGAATCTATTGAGATGATCACATGGTCTTGACCCTTCATTTTGTTCTTTCACATGTGTTACAGGGACAGATTTGTAGATGCTGAACCATCCCTGCACCCCTGGAACAAACTCCACACGACCATAGCGTAGGACTCTTCTAATGAATTGGTGAATCCAATTGGTTCATATTTTGCGAAGAATTTTTGCATCTATGTTCACCAGGGATATTGGCCTGTAGTTTTCTTTTCTTGTGGGATCCCTGTCTGGTTCTAGTATCAGGATATTGCTAGCCCATGAGTTTGGGAGAGTTCTCTCTTATCCTGGTATTTGGAAGAGTTTTAGGAGGTTTGGTATCAATTCTTTGAATGTTTGGTAAAATTCACCAGTGAATCCATTTGGTCTGGACTTTTTGTTTGTTGGGAGATTTTTGATTATGGATTCAATCTCCTTACTGGTAATCAGTCTGTTCAGATCTGTTAATGTTTCATCATGACTAAGTCCTGGTATGGGCTTCCCTGGTGGGCTCAGACAGTAAAGAATCTGCCTGCAATGCGGGAGACCTGGGTTCGATCCCTGGGTTGGGAAAATCCCCTGGAGGAGGACATGGCAATCCACTCCAGTATTCTTGCCTGGAGAATCCCCATGGACAGAGGAGCCTGGCAGGCTACAGTCCGTGGGGTCACAAAAAGCTGGACATGACTGAGTGACAAAGCACAGCATAGCACAGGTCTTATGTTGTTAAGAATTTATCAATTTTTTCTAGGTTGTCCAATTTGTTGGTATATAATTGTCCATAGCAGTCTCGTATGATCTTTTGTATTTCTGTGGTACCTCCTTTTTCATGAAATTCTGATCTTATTTATATATTCTCTCTGTTTTTCTTGGCAAGCCTAGCTAAATGTTGGTAAATTTTGTTTACCTTTCCAAAGAACCAGATCTTAGTTTCATTGATCTTTTCTATTGTCTTTTAAACCTCTATTTCACTTATTTCTACTCTAAGCTTTGTTACTGCCTTCCTTCTATGAACTCTGGGCTTTCTTCTTCTTTTTGTTGTTCCTTGAGGTGTAAAGTTAGGTTGTTCAGGATGTTTTTTTCCCCTTGAGATAGACATTTATTGCTATAAACTTCCTTCCTAGTAATGCTCAGCTGATCTCAGCACTACAAGTTTCAGCAGCCAGCACAGAGTAATTGAAGAAACCACAATGAGAATGACTGGCTCCGAACAAGCTCTGATGAGCTGGAACAGCAGTGCAATGAGATAAACAGAGAGAAGGAGAAGAATGTCCAGTTGAAGAGAAGAGCTGGGGATCTGGAGTTCAAGAAAAAGAGATGAAGATGAAAGGCCTTTGAAAACACAGTGAAATCACACCTCCACTCATGTCAGAGTGTGAACACATCTCTGAGAAGTTACAGGCAGCAGAGAGACAGTAGGAACCTGGAAGACCAGGTGTGTTCTTTGAAGACAGACCTCGAGGAGAGCAAGTACCGACACCACCACCTGAAGGTGGAGCTGAAGAGCTTCTTGGAGGTGCTGGGTGGGAAGATCTGCGCCCTGCAAGACTTCCACCAGGGCCTCTCCAAGCCGGGTGCCAGCAACGAGGGCTGCCCCTGAGTCCCCAGTGTGTGTGTGAGAGAGGGGGTCTCTAGTAGTAGCACTAGGATGTCCTCTCATTTGTGCTGCTTCTGTAAATGCAGGTGCAGTGTGTCATGCTTCCAAACCAGAGGTGCTGTCCACTCTCCTCCTCAGAACAGAAATCTCCCTTCACTCCTCTGGCCTTATGAGGTTGTAGATAACTGAACGATTCTGACTCAGGAATCCAAAACTAGGTCTACCTTAAACATTTATGCTGTCAAGGCAAGGATGTTTATATCTTTCTTAAGGGCTGTTGCAACCACATGAACTGAAAAAAAAAGTCTCTTCTAATCCAAATATGAATACCTTCCTTTGCCACTTCCTTTTTCTGAGTAGTGTTCAGAATATTCGAATGTCCATCAGGCACCAGTGCGTGGGGATGTGGTGACAGCAACTTCCCTCTCAGTATACATGGAGATGTTTCAAAACAACCACTTAGTAGAGATTTGTCCCAAGAAAGAAAACAAGTTTCTGGTGGGTGTGTTTTTTTGGCACAGGAATCGCCTGCATTCACTCTGCCCACTTTCACCCGCCCCTCGTTGGTAGGGTTGTGACAATTTCCTTTATCTTGGTTTCCTTTCTGAGCAGATTACAATGCTGTGGGGACACTGCACAGTGAGGGTGCCTAACACAGTGCCTGGCACACAGTAGGCGCTTAGTAAATATTTGTTCAATTAAACACATTAAAAAAAACACCTCTCTTAGAACAGCTTTTGCTCTGTCCCATTAATTTTGGTATGCTGATCAGACATTTTTATTTTCGTTTGTCTCAAGGTATTTTTTAAATTTCTTCTTCAATCCATCGGTTGTTCAGTCGCATGCTGTTTAATCTCCACAGATTTATGAATTCTCCAGTTTTCTTCATGTAATTAATTTCTAGTTTCATACCATTGTGCTTAGAAAAGGTGCTTGATATGATTTCAATCCTCTTACATTAATTAGGTCTTATTTTATAGTCTAACATAACAAGCTATCTTGGAAAATGTTCCATGTGCACTTAAGAAGAATGTGTATTCTGTTGCTTTTGGATGGATTGTTCTAAAAATATCTGTTAAGTCCATCTGCTGAACATGTTGCTTAAAACCAATGTTCCCTTACTGATTTTCTGTGTGGAAGTAAGTGGGGTATTAAGATCCCCTAGTACTATTGTGTTGCCGTCTATTCCTCCTTTTAGGCCTGTTAATATTCACTTTACATATTCAGGTGCCCCCATGTTCAGTGCATATACAATTGTTATATCCTTTTGGTGGACTGACTCCTTGATCATTATATAACACCTTTCTCATTACAGGCTTTGCTTTAATATCTCTTTCGTCTGACATAAGTATAGCAATTCCAATTTTCTTTTGGTTTCCACTTGCATGGAAATATCCTTTTCACCTCTCTTCACTTTCAGCCTGTGTGTCCTTACATTTCGGGGAAGGCAATGGCACCCCACCCCAGTACTCTTGCCTGGAAAATCCAATGGACGGAGGAGCCTGGTAGGCTGCAGTCCGTGGGGTCGCTATCAGTCGGACAGACTGAGCGACTTCACTTTCACTTTTCTCTTTCATGCATTGGAGAAGGAAATGGCAACCCACTCCAGCGTTCTTGCCTGGAGAATCCCAGGGTCGGGGGAGCCTGGTGGGCTGCCGTCTATGGGGTCACACAGAGTCGGACACGACTGAAGTGACTTAGCAGCAGCAGCAGCAGGCCTTACATTTAAAGGGAGTCTCTTGTAGGAAGCCGACAGATGGGTATCGGGTCTTGTTGCTGTTGCTCATTTGTTTCTTCAGCCACTCTATGTCTTTGGAGAATTTAGCCCACTTATACTTTTTATTGACAGACATGTGCTTTTGTCATTTTGTTATTTTCTGGCTGTTTTTGTAGCTCCTCTGTTCTTCTCTTTGAGAGGACTCAAAAAAGTCCTCTTCTTTTGTGACTTTATTTCTTAAGCAGTATGCTTAAATTCCTTTCTGTTTATCTTCTGTATTTACTGTAAGTTTTTGCTTTCTGGTTACTATGTGGCTTACATATAACAACATATCCTTAACAGTCACAGTCTGTTTCAAGTGGATTAACAGTTTATGTTTGAGCCCATTCTAAAACTCAACATTTTTGCACTTTGTCACCCTTGGCTTAATGTTTCTGATGTCACATTTTACCTTGTGGCTCAGCTGGAAAAGAATCTGCCTGCAATGCGGGAGACCTGGGTTTGATCCCTGGGTTGGGAATATGCCCTGGAGAAGGAGAAGGTTACCCACTCCAGTATTCTGGCCTGGAGAATTCCATGAACTGAATAGTCCATGGGGTCGCAGAGTCAGACACAACTGAGCGACTGTCACTTTCACTTTCAACGTATCCCTTAGCTAATTACCAAACTCGTTTTTACTACTTTTGTCTTTTTATCATCATACTAGCTTTACAAGTAATTAAACCACTACTATCTATTTATGCTTACCAATGATTTATACTTTCACATGTGGCCTTTTACTACTTAGCAGCCTTTCTTTCAGCCTAAATAAGGTCCTCTAACATTTCTTGTTTAGTGGTAATGAACTCTATCTCTGTTTGTCCATAAAACTCTTCGTTTCTCCTTCAATTCTGAATGATAACCTTGCTGGGTAAAGTATTCCTGGTTGGAGGTTTTCTTCATCACTTTGAATATATCATGCCACTCCCTTCTGGCCTGCAAAGTATATGCTGAAAAAATCTAATGATGGTCTTATAGGAGTTTCCTTGTATATACTAAGCTGTTTTTCTCTTGCTGCTTTTAAAATTCTCTCTGTATCTTTAACTTTTGACACTTTAAGTATCATGTGCCTTGCTGTAGATCTCTTTGGAGTCCTCTTTTTTGGTAGTCTCTGGGCTTCTTGGATCTGGATGCTTGTTTCCTTCCCCAAGTTAGGGAAGTTTTCAGTCATTAGTTCTTCAAATAAGATTTCTGCCCTTTTCTCTCCCTCTCTCTTCATCTGCGGGACTCCTATAATGTAAACGTTAGTCCATTTGATGTTGTCCCATAATGCCCTGAAGTTACCTTCAGTCTTTTCATTCTTTTTCCTTTTTGCTACTCTGCCTTGTCCTCAAGTTTGTTTTTGAAAAAACAAGTGCTTCATATAGTCTGCTGTTGAACACTTCTGATGTACTTTTTCAGTTCAGTTATTGTACGCTTCAGCTCTGTTATTTCTATTTGGTACTTTCTTATATTTTCCATCTCTTTGTTGAAGTTCTCACGTGTCCATCCATTCTTCTCCCCAGTTCAGTGNTGCTTCATATAGTCTGCTGTTGAACACTTCTGATGTACTTTTTCAGTTCAGTTATTGTACGCTTCAGCTCTGTTATTTCTATTTGGTACTTTCTTATATTTTCCATCTCTTTGTTGAAGTTCTCACGTGTCCATCCATTCTTCTCCCCAGTTCAGTGATCATCTTTATGACAATTACTTTGAACTCTTTATCAGGTAAATTATCAGGTAAATAATTAAATACTATTTAATTATAGTTTTCTGAGGTTTTTGTCTTCTTCTTTCATTTGAAAACTATTTCTCTGTTGCTTCATTTTGCTTGACTCTATGTGTAAGCTTCTATCCAATAGACAAAACAACCACTTCTCCTAGTCTTGAAAAGAGCTGCCTTGTATAGAAGAGAAATCTTGTTCAACCTTGCCCCAGCTTTTTGTTGTCTCTCAAATTTTGTGCTTGTCCAAACAGCCTATTACATTTTTAATAGCTCCCAGTAGTTGAGAATGTGCCAAGACAAGTCAATGTCCCAAAGTACAGGATCTCTGTACTTAGGTTCATGCTGGCTGGAAGCCAGACCCTCAGGTAACAGCTTTTAAAACACACAAATATACACAGTCCTGTGGAACTGCA
Source organism: Oreotragus oreotragus (assembly GCA_006410675.1). Taxonomy (NCBI): domain Eukaryota; kingdom Metazoa; phylum Chordata; class Mammalia; order Artiodactyla; family Bovidae; genus Oreotragus; species Oreotragus oreotragus. Next base: position 321,089 of record SJYX01009868.1, read on the forward strand.
AGAGTAAGCTCCACTGGCTCACCAGAGAGGTAATCTGGAGTTATCCGCTGGGCCACAGCCACAAAAATCAGGGCTCCAGATGAGACTAACTCTTTTCTGGGTGACTCCAGGGAGCTGAAGCAAGACAGATGGAGAGTGTCAAGTTGGTGACAACAGCCTACATTCCTTGAGAGCAGCTCTATAAGCCACTAAATGTGCCAAACCTGAGGTCTGCCCCTCAAGCTGATGCTCTAAGAGAAGCAAAGAAGCCTTTTTCACAGCAAGACTGGAGGATGTGCCTCAGTTCACAGTCTGTGCAGTGTCCTGGGAGTAGCAGCTTCACAGGAACCATCTCTCCTGCCACAATCCTGTGGGACCCAGGAACAAAAGCCCTCCTGGTCATCAGAACTGGGTGATCAAGAGGTGCTTCCTGGGTGGGTCAGTCACAGAAAAACGGGCACCAAACCCAGAAACAAGGGCACTAATGCAGGTAAAGGCCCCCCACTCCCTGCCACCAGAAGACACGGCCGCTGTAGCAAGGCGGGGGGAAGCAGAAAGGAAACATCCACCCTCCAAGTCTCTGGAAAATATTACAGTTAGCCCCTAAACACATATCTACTTGGAAACCTGCCCCTTAGGCCTCAGTCATGATGATTAGCTAACAGGTTTTCTTCTTGCTCTGCTTGAGGGTGGCTGTTTAAGAACTCTTTCTCCACTGCTTACAATCTTCAAAAAGATATATGTTCCCCATGTTCACTGCAGAATTACTTACAGTAGCCAAGACACAGAAACAACCTAAATGTCCACTGATAGATGAATGGACAAAGAAATTGTGATATATATGCACCTGATGGAATATTATTCAGTTATAAAAAAGAATGAAATCCTGCCACTTGTTGACAACACGGATGGACCTGAAGAGCGTTACACTAAGTGAAATAAGTCAGAGAGGGAAAGACAGATACCATATAATGTCTCTTATAAGTGGAACTTAAAAAAAAAAAAGCTCAAGGATACAGAGAGCAGATTGGTGGTTGACAGAGGTGGGGTTAGGCGTAGGAGAAAAACTTTTTATTTAAAAAAATTAATATTTTCTATAAAGGATAAACTATAGAACTGAAAAACACACTAACCAAATTTAAGACTTTGCTGAATAAACTCTCCAGTAGATTGGAGATGACAGAGGATAGAATCAACAACCTTAAAGGAAGATCAATAGAATTAACTCATTCTGAACAACAGGCAGAAAATAGACTGAAAAATAAAATGAACAGATCTATGGAACAAGTACACAAGATCCAACATTCATATTGTATCATTCTTATTATCTTAGAAGGCAGGAAGAAAGAATATGGGGCTGAAAAATAATCTAATAAATGGTGTCGTTTTTAAAAAGCCCAATTTTTACAAAAGAGATAAATGTACAGATTCAAGAAGTTGAGCAAACCCCAAATAGGAAAAACCTAAAGAGATCCACACCAAGACATCATGACTAAACGTCTGAAAACAAAGAAGAAGAAATCTTCAAAATCGTCAGAAACAATAAATTTCTAATAGAGGAATATCATTCAAATGACAGCAGATTTCTCACCCGAAACCCTGGTGGCTCAGAAGTGAGTGGCACAATATCATATTATTTTTCATGTGCTGAAAAAAAGAGAACAGTCAATTGCAAAATCCAGTGAAATTACCCTTCAGGAATGCAGGGGAAATAAAAGTATTCCAAGATGAAGAAAAACTAAGAAACTATGTTGCTATCAGGCCTAACTTTAAAGAATGGCTAAAGGAAGCTCTCCAGATATAATGACAAAAGAAGGCAAGGACCTTTTTCAAGAGAAGAACAATGGAGAGGACAAAGATAAAGAAAGCGGGGAATCCCTGGTGACCCAGTGGCGAGGACTCTGCGTTTCCACTGCCGGGGGCTGCTTTCGATCCCTGGCTAGGGAACTAAGATCCTACAAGCCATGTGAGGTGGCCAAAAATAAACACAATAGACTACCTCACTGCATGAATTTCTTTAATAACATTTCATGGCTAAAGTGAAAATCCTAATCCCATCGATGTGGTTTCTCAGTGTAGAGGAAATCCTGAAAACAAATGTATTTTTAAACTTAGAAGAATAAAGAGACATTAACAAAAGTAAAATGGCCAGACTCACTCAAAGTGAGAAAATGTCAACACCACTGGACCGTGACCAGTTATATATGTGTATGAGATACTTAGGGCAATCACTAAATAAAACTATACAAGGCAATATACCAAAAAAATGTTACAAATAAATCAGAGTAGACTTATTAAAAAGGCTCAAGAAATGAAAAGAAAGCCAAAGAAAAAGAAACAGAGGAATGAAAAAAGGAACAAAAACAGAAAAGAAATATTAAAATGACAAACAAAAGCCTAATATACCAATAATTACCGTAAACATATATGGTCTAAATACAGCAATTAAAAGAGAGAGATTAGTAGAATGGATTTAAAAAACATGACCCAACTATACACTGTCTACAAGGACCTTAGCTCAAAACAGAATGATACTGAAAGCATGAATTATAAAATAATTTTAATAAATTGGACCTTGCCAACATTAAAAACTTTAGCTCTGAGAAAGTCTGTGCTAAAAGATTAAAAAGATTTAATCACAGACAGGGAGAAAACATGTGCAAATCACATAGCCAACACTTTTACCTAGAATATATTTTAAAAATTTAAAACTTTTAAAAACAATTAGTCCAATTAGGAAACAAGCAAAACATTTGACAAACATTTCACCAAAAAAGATCTATGGATGACAAAAGGCACATGAAAAGATGTTTACCACAGTCAGCCACTGGAAAAATACAAATTAAATCACAAAGAGAAACCAGCACCCACCTATTAGACCAGTTAAAAGATAAAATATTGACAGTGTCATTCACTCAGGCATGTTAATTTCCTACTGCTGCTTTTAACAAATTATCACAAATTTAGTAGCTTAAAAGAATACATTTGGGACCTCCCTGGTGGTCCAGTAGTTAAGAATTTGTTGCCAATGCAGGGTACATGGGTTCAATCCCTAGTCTAGGAACTAGGATCCCACATGTCACAGGGCAGCTGAGCTGGTGAGGCACGACTATTGAAGCCTGTGCACCCTAGATCCTGTGTTCCAAAATGAGAAGCCATCACAGGAAGCTTGCACACTGCAAATCGAGAAGCCCCGGCTTGCCACAACTAGAGAAGGCCCACAGCAGCAACACAGTGCAGTCAAAAATAAATAACTTAAAAAAAAAAAAACATAGTTATTTTCTCAGAATACTGGAAGTCAGAAGCCCCAGATGGGTCTCGTGGGGCGAGAAGCAATGTTGGCAGGGCTGTGTTCTTTTCAAGGCTCTGGGAGAGAATCCTTTTCCTGGCCTTTTCCAGCTTGGAGAGCCTGCCCGCATTTATTGGCCCGCAGGCCCCCACCACCTTCATGGGAAGCAATGGCTGGTCATGTCCTCCCATCATTGCAGCACTCTGACGTGAACTCTCCTGCCCCCACTTCCAATGCCTGAGGGAGCGGTGGTGGGCAGTGTGGAGCGAAGGGGGTGCAGTGGCTGGCTCCGCCCACCTGCTACAGCCACAGCTGCCCAGATGCCACCTGTCTGGGTCCTCAAGCTGCCAACTGAGCCCAGAAACTGAGACTTCTGTTAAATCTCACTTCCAATACCTGCCACGAATTTTTAAAAATTTCAACTGATACGGAATTTCGCTTTGGGAAGATAAGTTCTGGAGATGAACACCTACATGAATGCACTTAATGCCACTGAACTGCACACTTCAACATGGGTAAGACGCTAAATCCTGTATCATGCATCTGGTACCACAATAAATATGTTAAAGGGTGTGGTCATCTTCCTGCCTTGGGGTCAGGAGAGGAAGGCCTGAGGAGGTGAGGAAGAGAGCGGAGGGAGGAGGGAAAGGCTGGGAACAGAAGGGAGATGAAAGCAGTAGGGAGAGGAGAAGAGAGAGAAAAGTGGATGTGGGGAGTGGGAAGGGGGAGGGAGAGAAGTAGGAAAGCAGAGGGGAGAGGGGACCAGAGCGGGGAGGCAGGCAGAGGCCAGGGACGGGTTGGGTAGACTCACAGGTGCACCCACCTCTCCAGGTGTGAAGGCGATGGTGAGAGGGGGGCAAGCTTGGGGTCACGATGTCACTGGAGGGGTCAACAGGTGCCTTTTCAGGACCTGCCACCCTGCACGCCTGGCACAGGCTTTCAAGACCTGGACTTGTTGGGCCCTCACTGCCGCATCCCTGGCCCCAGGCCCAGGAGTGTGTGAGGTGCCTGCCCACACCCTGGCCTGCCCCAGATCTCTGGGCTTCATGTGAGCCACTAACCCAAGGAGTTGGGGGTCCCAGAGACCTTGTCGCTTGTTACTGACCATAAACACGGGATGTGCTCTTATGACTAGCACTGGGAGACACTGATCTACAGAGTCCCAGGGGGTACCCAGGATGTCCTGACGGTGTCCAGTCCAACGGAATGCGATACAGTGTTCCAGAAACACCATCTGCTTCCCCCTGACCAAGGATTTGAACACAGGAGCCCTCTCCTGTCACTGGGTTGACGTACTCAGAGACAGACCATGGCTGCAGTGTAGCCCCCGGGGTAGTCGGGTTGGGCAGGAACCCCAGGGAGGGGTCGCAGCAGGTGCAACAGGCCAGTGGAATCAGAGTTCCCACGGGGAGGGGTGAGCCCTGCTACCCTCTCCACTGGAGGAAGCCTCTGACGGTGTCCCGAGGAGGCCCGCATCTAACCTCCTGACAGGAACGTGGTCCAGAGACTGGGAGGGGGCACAAACTCTCCACCTGCCTGCTGCTTGCTCTTCCTTCTTCCTTTCTTCCTCGCTCTTGGACCCTGAGTGTCCTGAAATGAGGTAGACGGAATCTGGAGCACAAGAATGCATCCCCTCTAGCAAGTACCACCAGCCCTCTCCTGAAGGCGGGCCAGGGCCAACGTTGTCAGTGGGCCCCAAACGCACTGCTAACCCAATGGTTGGATGCAGGGTGCTCTGCCGGGGTGGGTGGACAGCACTGCTCAGACTCTGGGAAGCATCTGATTCCCACCTAGTTTCTGGCCCTGTAGGTCACATCTTAAGTCCTCCCAGGTGCTGGTACTGAGACTGGTACGAACCACCAATGTGTGTGCTGACACCCTCATAAGGAGCTGGCGCAGATCCTGCACACTCAGGGTGGCTCCTGTGGATGCTTTGTGCTCAATGGCTGGGGCTGTTCAAGAACACAGCTTGTGTGGGGCTTGGCAGGGCCCTTCTCCTCCTTCCTGCCCCTGCCTCTGCTGCCCTTTGCTGTCCTCTGCCCTCTGCTGGCACCTTGCACCTTGGACTGAGGTCTCCCACCCTGGGTCTTCTGCACCAGCCTGGCCCTGATGGGTGGTCATTGAGAATGCTGGCACCTTCTCCACCAGAGGCCCCGCTCTGCACCCCCTCCCTGGCCTCTGTTAACTCCAAACCCCCTGTGGGCACTCTGTGGGCCAGACACACCCTCTTTGGGGGCTGCTGACTCCTCATGCCACACCTCTGCAGCCCGGGCCCACCAGGGGACACTCTAACCCTAACACGATGTTTCTGACCCTGGTCCCTGCAAGGTCATAACCTCAGCAGCTTCCCATTGACCCTGTCCCTCGGACAGCAAGCTAGCCATCCCTGCAGGAGGGACCTCTACCAACTCCCCACCCCCCACCACTGCTCAGCTGTGGCCTCTGAAGTGCCCTCTGGGGCCTCTTGGAGTGTCTGGGCTGTCCAAGAGTTTGAGTGGGTGAATGGTGCTGGGGGGTGCTTTGCACCCCTTCAGCATCTATATGCACAGCCAGACCATCTCTGGGGCGATGCAAGAGCAGAGGCAGGGGGTTCCACTGGGAATGGGGGCACGAGTGAGGCCAGCTCACGCCTCAGTGGTGACACTTCCCCCATGGCCATTGTACATGGGTAGTTTGAGCCAAAATCTCTAATGCCCCAGCCAGTGCTGGCCAAAAGCCTAGGACCTCTCCCAGGAGGAACCAGGACAGAGGTGATGGAAGGTCTGGCCTGAGCTCCCTGGAGAAACCCTGACTCACCCTCGGGTCCAGACACCTCTCTTGCAAAGTCCTCCTCCAGAAAGGGCAGGCCTGGGCCTGCTCTGTGGGAGGATGGCCACCTCAAGCCCACAGGTGCCCTGTAAACGGTTGTATCACCCTGCTCCACCAGGTTGACCCCTCTCAGCACCACCAAGTCTGAGTCACAGTAGCCAGACTCTCCCAGCGGGGGCTGGAGGGTGTGATTCCAGCCCTACCCTTCCCAAGCCAATGGCAGCAAATGCCAGATTCCAGAGAACAGGGCTGGGAGAGCAGGGAGTGGCGTCCAGCTCAAGGTTCCAGGGGCAGGGAGATCTAAGGCCCCACCTGGCATCTGATGCTCCTTTTTTCCCTTTGAAAGCAGACCAGTGACCCAACCTTGAGTTACAAATAAAACCAAGCATGTAGATAAAACCAAGCTCGTGTGGACAAGCTGAGGGGTGAGCTGAGCCTGAAATCGCAGATTATTACTTCTTCCTCGCTCCTGAAGTTGTGATAGGGACCGAAGGAGAGGCCTTGGGATCCCTAACCGTGTCCAGGGGGCATCAGCAAGCCGAGCGATAGCATGCCAACCTCACGTCCAGGAGAGGTGTGCCTGGGAGCAGCCAGGCTTGGACAACTTGATTCCCAGGCCACGGGGGACCAGTCCCATGTGTGAGCCACTGTTCAGGGCAGGAGCTCTGCTCTGGCACCTGCCCTCTGTCCAAGAGGGAGAGAGAGTGCTTACCAAAGACTGCTTCCACGCCCACACTCCACTCTTTATTCACGGAAACAACTTGTCTGCCCTGGGTTGAGATTGCTGCCAGCTGGCCGCCTGGGGAGCAGATTGGAGGTGGGTTTGGGTCTGTTCCCCAGACTGTGCTCTGAGTGGTCAGGTCTCTGTAAAGCAGCTGCCACCTCCTGGACACATTTGCACACAAAATACTCCTGACTTCTCCCTCCTGCACACTTTGGAGACAAACTGTTGAAGACGGCGCTGTCCTTCCTGGCAGATTATTTCTGCCCTGGGAGTTTGCTTGGTAATTTCACTGTTGAACTGTCTACATTCTTCATTCATTCAAGAAATACCCACCAGGCTCTGCCCATTAAGCTCGGCCCCTGGAATGGGGGTGGGGGTGGTGGGGAGGCCACAATGGAGAGCCTGCAATGTGACTGAGGCAGAGGATGTGCCACAAGCCTGTTATGCCTGGAGGGGCGTAGGCACGAGCATGAGGCCAGCATTCTGGGGCCACTGCAGGTAAATGGGGCACCAAGGACCCTCTGACTGAAGTCTTTTGAATCCTGCTTGGAAATGGATGTGAGCTCTAGAGCTACAATCTTTTTTCCTGATCGAAAGCTTATTATGTTTCTGAAAGCTGTGTGAAGTCTTGCCAGGATGCAGGCTGGATAAGAAACAGCTTTGGGAACTATTTAGGAATTCCCATTTTGGTGTTTGCTGTATACATGGGCCTGATGGCTAGAATTCGGGTAATGACCACATAATGAAAACCGTCTTGGCAGAAAATATCACACACAGACCCAGAGTGCTTAAATACAGATTTATTGCAAACCAACACCGGAGATTTGGGTGATTTCGCAGGCGGGCACCCCATTTTCCTTGGACCTCAGCTGATGGAGCTCAGTGGCCAAACTGCTCCTGCCGTGTCTGAGGAGAGAAAACAGGCAGAGTGCACAGGTCCAGGGCCCAGGCCAGCAGCGAGGGGTGCAGGCAGCCCACAAGATGGCAAGCCCCCCAGCCTACCACTCCTAGATACCGGCAAGCTGCTATTATCCCCAGTGGGGTGAGGAGAAATGCAAACATTTGAAAATAAAATTGGGCAAAAGGAAGACGACGGACCATGGAGTCCACAGCTCCCGAACAGCCAAGGCGCAGGCCTCATACCCCACCCGGTGATGGCAGAGGACCCCCTGGGGTGGCGGAGGGGAGGAGCCAGGCACGGTGCCAGAATGGTTCTCACACAGACCAGTGAGACCTCTCACTACGTGGGATAGGCGAGATCCGGAGGACGCTGAGGGGGCCCTCAGCAGCTCCATGGCCAGCCTCGGCGACAACAGCCAACAACACTGTTCCGTGCCCCCTTGGTGGTGCTCCCACCAGTCACCAGGTGTACACACCTCCCGTGATGGCATCGGAGCAAGTGCTTCCCAGGGGTGTGTCTACCGGGCCCTGGGAGCCAGAGACCTGCCCCTACACACAGCCATCAACCAGCTCCCACCCACGCAGCTGAAGGTGGAAGTTCCTAGAAGGAACGTCCCCACCCCCAGGCCTCCTCCTCCCCGAGTCCAGCACACGGAGCTCGAGGGCAGGTTCCAGGGTGCAGAGGCCTGCAAGGTAACAGACCAATAGGGTAGCCGCGCAGTCCTGGTGAAGGGCAAGGGCTCTGGGTCCTGGGAGAGCTGCGGGAGCCAGGCCCCAAGCTCTGGGTGGCACAGTTTGGCTTCAGCCAAGAAAGGACCCGGGGCTGCAGTGAGCAGTGCCACACCATGGGGTCTTCTGAGGGCGCCTGGCCCAGCTCGCTCTGACAAGAACCAGGTCCCCCAGGGGAAAGTGCTAGGCTGGGTGGCAGCAGGACAAGCCAATCAGAAGACAGAGACCCTGCTGTGCAGGGCCTGAGGCCACCAGAGACGCTTCCAGCACCCAGAACCAGAGACCAGCACCCTGGTTTCCGTGGTTCCTCGACGAGGCTGAGGAAGGTGGTGGACACGCACAAGCTAACGGGCAAGACAACACAAGAACACACCCAGCAAGAGGGCAAGGCGGCAGCTTCCCCAAACGCCTGCACATCCCTGCCTGCGCTTCCACAGCCGAGGGGCACCCACGCCTGCCCTGAGCGCACGGAGGACAGCAAGCAGAAAGCACAGGAGTGGAGCCGAGAGCACGTGGAGGGAGGGAGCGGCGAGTGGCGCCAGCGGGGCCCAGAGCTGCACCCACTGAGACAGCCTCTGCTCCCCCATGCCCCCTCGCAAGGCGCACAGCCCCGCCCTGCTCTGAAACAGTCTGGAGACGCAGGGCAGGGTGGAGGCTGGGTTCACCCTTGAAACTATAGACAGCGAGTCCCCGGCAGGAGGGAGCTGGGGGGCACGGCTGCGGCCCTGCTTCCCTGCCAGCGAGGGCGTCCTCTCCTCCGGTCATTAAAACTGCACAGCCCCTGGGGAGATGTTGAACATGGCCGGGTCGAATCGCTGGCCTCGGAAGGGAGAGCCTTCAGCATCCCACCCCTTCTTCAGCATCTCATGGACTTTCTACAAACAGAAAACAGAGAGGTTAACTGTAGTCACCAGGCCTGCACATCCCAGAGCAGAACTCTGCTCTGCTTCCTCCGGAAGAGGACCTGCCTGGGCTGACGGCAGACTCTCCGCAAGCCCCGGCTCCTCACATTCAGGTCCCACCCCATCCTGTCCCCAAAGCAACACCGGCCATCTTCCTGGTGTGGATGCTGTCCCTGCTCACCAGGAGTATCTGTCCAAGCTCCAAAGGGCCTGCGGGCCACAGCCCACAGAGCTGACTGGGCTGTAAAGAGAGGGTCTCTACTCCCCTTTCATAGGGACAAGGTGGGTGGTCTCCAGGCCTGCGCTCTCAGATAGTCTAGGAACGACCTAGGTTGTGACTCAAAGCGAGAGACCTCAGGAAGTCTGACTGTGCACCCACCAATCACCGATCCCACAGCCCCTGGGGGCAGGGGCCAAAGCTGTTATCAAAGGCGGGCTCAATCATCCCAGTCTGGACCACCAGCCTTCAGGGCTGTGTGGGAGGCCCCCACGGTGCTACAGCGCCCCGGTCCCCCCAGGTCCCCACATCTCCATGTCCTCCCTGCAAACACACTGGGCTGGAAACCCTCTCCCCTTTCTTCTGACCAGGAAAAATGAAGAGACTCGCGGTCACAGGGCCAGAAAGCCCTACCCACCTCTTAACCTCTAGGCCGACAGAGTGAGCTGAGGGGAAAGCTCCTGGTGTCTGACAAGACTGCAGGGCTCCTGACGGGGCCTTCTCTGCCCCGCCGGTCCGCCTAAGTGGTGCAGCAGCAAACATGCCTGACACACAGTGCGCACTGCGCTCGGCTCGGCACGCCTGACGCACGCCAAGGACCTCGGGAGAGCGCCTGGCTCGCCAGCGCTAGCCCCGCCCACCCGCGCGCCTCCGGGCGCCGGAGCCACAGGGTGGCCTGCAGCCCATCCCTCCTCCTCCAGCTCGTGCCCATGCCCATCGCCCCGAGCCTCCTCCTTCTCAGGCTCTCATTCCACGCCCCTCAGCTGAGCATGGAGACAAACCCTCTCCAGTGAGCTCTGACTTGAGACACACCCTCTGAGCTCAACCCCCGGCGATGTCCCCGTACCCCAGCCTCGTCATGGGCAGTGTGACGGGCCCTCTTGCTCCAGCCCCACAGGGTCCTCAGCCCGCTCCCCACGCCGGTCCTGCCCCAGGCCCCTCACTGCCACCTCCTACTTTCTTAAGCCGCCTCTCCTCCCACCATCCTCATCCAGAGCCACCTGCAGCGTGCTGACTCTCTTCTTGGGACGCTTTCCTCCAGGGACCACAGTGACTGTGCAGGGCTTCAACGCCACAGAGGCCAGCTGCCTCACCACCAGGCCACGCCAGCTCTGCCGGCTCCTCACGCCTCCACGCTTTCCTCTCGGTTCCAAACCTGCTCCCTACACTGCGCGTCCCTCAAGGCTCCGTGTGCCAGACAGGCCAGGGGGACGCCTAGGAGGCCAGGCCCTGTGTGCAGACACTCGTTCCCAATCCCTGCTGAGCCCAGAGGAATCCAGACAGCCGTGCTGGTGCCCTTGCCTCTCCTAACACAGCCCTGAGGCACCGAGCCGTCCAGGAGCAGGTCAGCCGGACGAGGGGTCACCACCGAGACCCACACCTGCACCACCATCCAAGGGCTCCTGTGTGCCCACTGAAGGCCTCCACAGGGCACTGCACTCAGCCAGGCACTCATGCCATCACGGTCAGCACTGCCGGGCCCATGGCAAGTCCTGCGAGAACCGCCACTTCCGACTCAAACCACGGAAGCCTTTCCATCAGACCAGTGTCTTCAGGTTTCTTTTTCAGATGCTTCTTGGATCGGTGGATCCCAGCCCTGAGCTCATCAGCAGGGACCTCTTGCTTCTTATTTAGACCTCATGGCCACATGCCTGCCCACTCTGGGGCCGTACATCCAAACTTTCAACAGCGGCCCAGGGCCCTCTCCCGTCAGTCAGTGTTCAGACTGCTCTTGCATCTGGGGGCTGCAGGCAAATGCAGCAAAAACTGGATAAAACTGCCACCTAAAAGTGCACACAGGTGGCTGCGCCCCATGTCCTATGTTAGGCCAGCTCAGGGATTACAGCCTGAGGCCACTTTCCACAGATGAGACCACCAGGTGCCTGAGAGCCAATGGTCAACCTCGGTCCTGGCTTCCAGCCCCATACGCCCAGGTAAGGTTGGTGAACCAGATCAAGAGACGACTCAGAGACCTGGGGAGGGATGACAGACAAGCCTGACACTAGCTCAGGGTTCAAACCCCACCCTGCTGCCAGACCAGCTGCAGGACCTTGAACATGTGCTGTGACCTCTACACCTCAACCCTCCTCTCAAATCCCCGTGCAGTTCACTTGGGACACTGAGAAAGGAATTCTCTTCTCTAAACAGCCACTCTTGGGAGTATCAAACAGGAGAAAGACAGCACGTGTCTAATCCTCCTCTCTGCCACCACAGGCTCCAGACGAGCCTCATCTCCAGTCACTGATGTCCTCCTGCCCTTCTGTGGCTGCTGGCCAGTCACACTTCTCAGGCCTTTGACTTCCAAAGTGACTTGGAAGAATTTTCGTCCCTCTGGTCCTTTGTGGTCGAACCTGCACTGGACCCGAGGTAGGGCAGGGCCAGGCTGTTCCTCCTGTACTGAGGGTCTTGGAGGGGCTGAGGGGAGGGATGGCCCCAGTGTGTGAGGTAGGAACACACGGCATTACCAGGACCCTCTGGAGAGGCACTTCTCGGCCCTGCCACCTGGGCTCTCGGTCCAGGTACGGAACCAGAGCCACATCCCAGGCAGTGACCAGGCCCGGGCTGCCGTGTCAGGACCCAGGAAGCAGCTGCACAGACAGCAGCATGCCCCGTCCACCCCAGCTCAAGCCCCAGGAAGGCCCAGGAAGTGTGCGTGCCCGTACCAGCTCGTGGCTCTGCGGCTTGCCCTGCAGCTTCTGGTGGTAGTCGAAGGTGAGCCGGTCCAGGACAGCGTGCTCCTCCTCGTCCACTGTGGCCATGGAGCGCTCCTTGTTGATCTTGTCAATGTCGATCTGCTCCTCGCCCTCCAGGATGGCGCTCCACCAGTATTCGCCCACCTTGTTCAGGCTCACCTGGCACACGAGGGCAGAGGCAGGGTCAGGGCTGGGGAGGCAGCACTGGGGACCCGGGGAATGTGGGGACACTGGGGACTCCACTCTCCAGAACTGGGACTGAATGGTGCCTATGGTCCTTGTCCACAGGACCTCTAAGGAAAACAGTGACCCTCCACAGGCATCAGCAACCCCACCTGCTCAGCCACCAGAAGCCCAGCCTGCTCATCAGAGGGGACGTTTCCAGCTGCTCTGAGCTGCACCACCCATGGTAACTGGCCCCTGTCACAGCCTCCCCAGCTGCCGAGGGAAGCTTGAGCCCAAACAGGAGCTTCTTTCAACATCCACCTGTTGAGCCCCAACTAGCTCACCACCCCTCCAGTGACCTTTCCTGCTTCCAAATGCAGCAGCCAGTCTCCTGCCTGCTGGGGGCACTTGGAACCCACTGGACCAAGCATTCAGCCTGACAGACTACCCCACAACCTGACGCCCAGGCTTCTTTGTCCCACTGTCCTCCCTGGCCTGGCCAGGGTGACCTCTGCGTGTGACTCACTTCCTGCCCAGCCTCATGGTGTAGCCCAGGGAAGAGACAGAAGAGTCCGGGGGGAATGAGAACGCAGAGACAAGGATGGTGCGGTAGCAGGGCTTGGCCTGAAGGTGAAGTCAAGTACATGCATCCCAGGGTCCACACAGGGAGGGTCCAGGCCACATCCCTTCCCACACCCAGCAGCTGGGTTCTTGGGGAAACTCTATCAGCTGACCAAGAATTGACAGGTGAGCTGCGAACCTACCTCATGTTGTCCACTCTCGGACAGGATGAAACCCCCCAGTCACGCCCAAAAGGGTGCGGAGGTGACAGAGATGATGAGCCCACAGCAAGAGCAGCTCTTACTCAGAGTGCCATGAGGACAGTGTGACTGGCTAGCGGGCAATCCTGACAAGTGACATCTGTGCCGATACCGCATGCTCACAGGCCATAAGTCAGCCTCCGTGGCTCATGGGCTGCAGGGGGCAGTGCTGCCAGCTCCAGCCCTCTGCCCCGGTGCACCAAGAGCCCCTGCGGAGCCCAGGTCCAGCAGAGCTCAGCCCCAGGCGCTGAGAGTGGCTGAGGTATGGGCGCTGATAGGGCAGGTCACGCAGTGGAGACAGCTCCAGAAAACCGCGAGCATGGCATCAACGTCAGTATCTCAGCCCAGCACACAAGGCTGCCCCACTTCTGAGCATCACGGGTGGACGTGGCTGTGCAGATGGCAGGGGTGAGGCGGCAGGGTTCCTGCCCTCCTCGTCAGATGAATGGCCTCTACCCTGCCAACATCATGGTTTCCAGTCAGAATGAAGTCTCTGTGTCCAGATGCTCTGCCCAGCTGCTCAGGCAGCTTTTTGTCCACTTACTCTCTGCTTGCATGCGTGGACCTGACCTGGCCCTCCAAGACCCCAGTGTCAAGCTCTGAGCCCCATCTTCATGGAACTGCAGATCTCTGGGCCAGCAGTGAAAGGCTTGAGGGGGAAATCCACTCTCTTCATACTATTCCAAGAGAGCTTCTGAGGAATAGTCAACCCTCTATCCACTGACTCAACCAACTTCAGATCACAAATATTTGGGAAAAAAATTTCCAGAAAGTTTTCAAAAGACTTGAACTTGTCTCCTTCAGCAACAACTGTTTACATAGCATCTGCATTGTATTAGGTACATATCGTGAAGTATAAGAGAGGATGTATGTAGGTTATGTGTAGACACAACATCATCTATATTAAGAGACGAGAGCATCCTTGGATGTGGGTATCCTCTGGGGGTCCTGCAACCAAACCCCTGAGGATACTGAGAGACAATTGTACTTACAAAATATACATTTCCAAAGAGAACAAACTCTTCAGATTTATTTGTGTCTTTGTTAGTGATCACTGATCTCATTATCACTGCTGAGATCTCTCTTAACGTGTATCATCAGCATTAATACAAGCCCTGTAAAATACATACTGTTACCTCTACCTGGAAGTCAGCGCCTCACCGGGATCGCCCAATGCCACAGGCAGAGCAGAGCCGTGCTCGGGCCAACAGTCCTCAACAGCACTGTTGGGGGGCAGCCTGAACCCCACGCCGGTGCTCAGCTGCTGGTCCTTCCAAACCAAACGTGGGGTGTCCCAGTCAGGTCCACGCACACCCAGGCCTAACACGGCTCGGGGGCACCACGGGACTGATCCTGACGAGGGGCTTGGTGGGCCTCACTACCTGTGCCTCCTGCCTCCACAGAACACGTCTGCATGGGCACTCTGCACACCCAACAGGCATTAAGATGAGCCTAGCACCACCTTTAGGGGGAAATTCACATCAACATAGAATTAGCCATTTTAAGGTGAACAGTTCAATGCATTCTGCACATTCACAGAGGCTGTGTCTAGTTCCAGAACATTCTCATCATCACAAAAAGAGAACTCGTACCCACGAGCGGTCACTCCCCACTCTGCCCAGAGGCTTGCCCTCCCCCAGCTCTGGCAACAAATCATTTATTTGCTTTTTCTGGACCCTTCCCAGAAATGAACCCAAAGGCTATGTGTCCCATGCCTGGCTTCTTTCACTCAATGCGATGTCCTCACATTCCTGTGCTAGTGGGTCAGAACTTTTATTTCTTTTCCAGGTTGAGTAATACGAAATGTAGCACTCAGAGGACACAGGGAAAATGTTCTTGGAATGGGGAAGAAGGATTCAGGTCTAAAAATAATATCTTTGATAAAGTAGTCTGATGGTTTAACATTTGGTTTTGATTTCTTAACAGTTTTTTTTTTTTAATTGGGTTTGTGGAGGCGTAAGCTGACACATAGTAAAACTCACTTGTGAGAGGAGGTCCATCCTATGAGTTGACAAACGCAGCCACACAGCCACCACTATCAAGCCACACCCTGAGGCTCCCGGTCCCCTGGGCTGGTGAGCCCCCGCCCGCCACTTGCTTGCCTCTTCTTGGTCTGCTCTGCTCTTCTCTTAGCAGTGGTCTGGCGCTCAGCCACGTGTGCAGGCTTGGAGGGTAACCCCTTGACACGGTGGGCTGACGCACCTGTGGGTGGCCAGGTGGGCCTTTCCAGGGTTCGGCAGTCACCTACCAGGCTGCCTGCAGGGCTGTGGGTGAGCGTGTGTCTCCTTTTCCCTTTGTAGACACCCAGCAGGGGGACTGCTGGGCCCTATGGTAAGTGTATGTGTGACTTTATGGCCCTCCTCTCCACAGGGAAGCTCCAGGAGCTCCACACTCTTGCCAGCACCTGCTATTGTTGATTCTTTTCAGGAGCCAATCAAATAAATATGAAGTGACATGTCACCGTGCTTTTAATTGGCATTTCCTTAACTAACAATGTTGAGTATCTTTCATGGACTTATGTGCCCTCTCATTTCTTAAAACATTTCATCTGGAACAATTTCAGTCTCACAAGTTACTAAAATTGTTCAAGTACAAAGAGTAGCCACACACCCTTTTCCTAGATTTACCCACTGTTAACACACTATCCCTTTCATCACATGCGTGTGTCTGCACACACATTCTCATTCTGTTTAAGTTCATATGTAGTATGTGGTAAATTACATGACACTTGTTCCAGAATCTTGGCCCTTTACCCCTAATACTTCAGTGAGTGCCTCTTCCTGAAGATATGAAAGTTCTTCACTATTGGGTTGGCCAAAAAGTTCATTTGTATTTTTCTGTAACATCTTAAGGAAAAATCTGAACTTTTTGGACAACCCAGTAGAGTTCAGCTCCCCTTGCCTCCAGCATAGGATCCAGTCCAGGGCCCCAACTACATCTTAGTGGGCCTGTCCCCTTTAACCTAGAACATTCCGCCACTGCGGTCCTTTGTTGTTAAAATCCATTCTTCATCTGGGGTTTGTCTGGTGCTTCCTCCTGATGAAACTAAGGAACACACCCCCAGCAGAACCCTGCACAGGAGATGCTGTGCCCCTCCTGCGATGTCCCACTGGCAGGCACAGACGTCACGTGGCTGTAGCACCTGGGGGTTCCTCCCCGACTCCCTCTCCCCACCAGTGGCGGGGAGACGACGCTTCCAGCCCCAACAGAAGCTGTGGGAGGCCAGCAGGGGCCTTCTCTCAGCACCAGCTCCTGGATGTCCAGCATGTCAACAGCTCTCACTCACTCCAGTCCAGTCCCTGACCACGCAGCACTCAGAGGGCCCCAGCCTGGCTGGTCAGGGGTGGCTGCCGTGACCTGGTAACTCACCCTTACCCTCAGCCTTCCTCCAGGTTCCTTGTAGCAATTGGTCCCAGATCAAGAATCAGTTTCTCAGGGGAACCCCTAGAGTGCTGGCTGAACAGTTTTCCCAAAATGTCCTCGCAGAAACTTCCAACTCCACGTGGATCAGCTTACCTCAGCACCCCAATCTGTGCTGATGACTCACCGACACTCATCTCCCTCCCCTCCCCTCCTCACAGAACCCTGTTTCTATTCAGGGAGGCAGTGTGCCCAGCAAGGAAGACAGCTCCTCGCAGCTGCCCGTACGTGGGATCAAGTTTGGACCAAGGAGATGTGCGTGAAAGTTGCGGGTGATGTTTCAGGGGGTTGCCTTGAAACCAGGACAGAAGACAGGCAGAGACAGCAGGGGGCCTGCTCAGCTCCAGGCACTTCTGCGGGGAGGACGTGATCCCCAGCCAGACCACTGACCTCTCAGGGCTTTGCCAGGGGCGGTACTCTTGTGGGGAATCTCCTAGTCTTTGATGTTAACAAATTTTTAAGATTTAACATTAAAGCACTGAGGGCCAGACAGAAGCTGGCTATGAAGGGGGTGTGGCTGGGAGAAAAGTGACCACGTGCTGCCGAGCTTCTTCTACTCTCTCCCCCCACGTGGGATGGAGGGGGTGCTTGCTCTGTCCACTGACAGCGTGGTCTTCTGGTTCGGCTTGGCACACCCCTCCTGTTCACTGGGCAACTTCTCCAGAATGCTGCCGGAACATGATGCCTTAGGCCACCTACTTCTCAACACCAGGCCTCAGCTCTTCCTGGCTGGGACCTGGGAACTGGCAATGATGCCAAAAATGTGCCCAGCCTGAGAAACACGACAGGTCCCGGGAGACGTGGGTACTGAAAGCCAAGAACTTGCATTTCACTCCCTGGACTAATTTCCAGGCTTGGGCTCTTGCCACAATACTACCATAACGTAACCTGTATTTTAAGCTGAACAATGGTCCCTCAGGGCCAGGAAAGGGGCAGGTGGCCACCTATGACAAAACAAAGATGGTGAACCACTTCACAGAGAAGCACATATCCTCCCTAGAAAAATGGAAAGGAACGAATGGGAGAAATGCAGATAAGTCAGCAAAGACAAGTTAAAATTAAAAAGACCAGTGCTAGGGTGCAAAGGGGCCTGGTGACGTTACAGAAACCTGACATCCTTCCAGGAGAGCCATGGCAATGGCCAAGGATGACAGCCTGTAACCCCACTTCTGAGAACTGTAATTTAAAGAAATCATCTAAATACGGGGGTGCAGCATGCATTAAAACACTCCCAGGCTCAGGCACCAGACACACAGCAGTGTGAGCTTTAAGGCAAGTGGACAAAGGTCTGCAAACACTGCAGCTCCTGCACTGACTTTAAATGACTCGAGTGAGGGTCATGTCGGCATGTGAACGAGCTTCGCCTCACAAATGGCTACGAATCAGAGACACGGAGCATCATAGGCATGAGGCCATGGCCTGCAGGTGTCCAGAGCCCAGCCATTAGCCCCACCTGCGGGGAGAAACCAGGGCAGTGAGCCGACGAGGGTTCTGGGACAGAACAAGGCACAGGGGGCGGTCCTGGTTTCATGTCTCCGTAACCAAGAAAGGAGCTTGCTTGAGAATCAAGCAGCCTCGTTTAACATTCTCAAGTGTGGGAGGGAGGGAGGCAAGAACTGTCATCCAGTTTTAGCTGCCACCCCTGCCTGCTCTGAAAGGCTGCTCGGGCGTGTCTGATGCGGATCCCGGCTCAGGCGAGGAGAGTGGTGGCTGGGAATCGAGGGGCATGTCTGCATCAGCCTGCCTGGGAGGTGAGGACTCAGGCCATGGGCTCTGGCGAGGTGACAGGCATCCCTGGGGGGACCCCTCTTGTCCCAACTGGCCCCCACAGAAACCGGGCCTTGTGATACAGCCTGTGCGAGTGTCCCAGGGCAGCCGTAACAAAGCCCACATATGGTGGGCTTGCAACAAGACATCTATCCTCTTTGTCTGGAGGCTGGAAGGCCGCCATCGAGGCGCTGCAGGCCCACACTCCCTCTGCAGCTTCTACGGAACCTTGCCTGGCTGTCATGTCACCCTGTGTGTCTGTGTCTTTTCTTCTTCTAAGGACACTTATCACTGGATTTAGGACCCACCTGGATAATTCAGGATCATCTTGTCATCTGCAAAGACCCTTCCTCCAAATAGGCCCTCTCTGCAGGTCTGGGGTTTGGCGAGGACCTCTGGGGGCCCTTTCCAGTCCAGTCAGACTTTAGGAGGTGGGCCCTTGATGATTTCCCTCAATCGCCCCAGTGCCTAGCACAGGGTCTTGCACTTAGTGATAAGCACACAAGGCTCTGAGCCTCATTCTAAGACCAAGGAACACAGGTACCGTGGGGCTCAGGTGGCTAGTGGGACTGAGGCAGAGAGCAGGCCTGCCTGCTCTCAGAGAGGTGACCGCGGCAGCTGCGCTGGTACCTCCAGAGGCTCAAAGGAGTGGCACTGGTTCCTAACAGCAGATGCACCAGGGTCTTCACACGTCCAAGCAGCATGCTCACTGCACTACAGTATTATCTCAGACACATGGCACTCGGCGTCATCAATAACTCACTACACTGAAAACACACCAAACCTCCAGCTCCATGAGTAACAGTGTCTCCACAACAGACACTGGCTGTACCAATGGTCAGAAGGAAGGTGGAGATAGGCAGAGCCCCGCATCTCAGGAGAAAGTGCACGCCAGGTGAGCAGGGGGCTGTGCTGTCAAGAAAGCTCCAGAGGAGGATATGATGCTCTAAACAAGTCCCCTTTCCCTTCTACAAGCGATGAAGCAGCATTAGAAATGTGACACCATCCACAGATGACGAAAGCCACTCAAAAGAACCAGGGAAAGACCCAGCGCAGCACCTGCAATCCCCAGAGGTTTCTCCATGGACCCCATGTGGTGAGCAGGAGCAGAACTGAGCCATGCTTACGGGCAGTAACAGGTATCCCTTGGTCCACAGCCAGGGCTGCTCCTTTACCACTCCTTGAGAAGCAGATCCCTGGCAAAAGCAAACTGGAAAACCAAAAGGTGGCCAGGGCATAAGCCTCCTCCTGGACCAGAGGAGGTCCTGAGCTGACCACGGGGCCTAGGCACATGACCGACCACCTGGGCCACCTCAGCAAGGTTGGCAGAGACGGCGACACCCCGGTCTCCCTGCTGGCCCAGTGCAGCCTCTCACAAACACCACCACACTGCTACCAGCTCTCCTTCCCTGCCTGGCCCCTCCAGGGTACCTTTCGGTTGACAGTCAGAGAAGGAGGGAACAGGAGGCCTCCGGGTCTGGGGTCTGGCTCCACCCTGAGCAAGCCCTTCACCGTCTCTGAGTGTCAGCATCCTAGTTTGTAAAACAGGCTTGCAGAGATGAAACAGCATTGCCAGGCACCTCAGAGGGACAGGCCAGAGTGCCTGTATGCAACAGATGGGGGCCTGAATTACACGGAGTTAATGCCCTGGCCACAAGACACATCTGTGTTCAGATGTAAGTTGTACAAAACACACAAGATGACATGGCTCTGGAACAGGTGTGAAGAAGTCAGTGTCACCTCTTGTGACAAACTATTTTCACTGAAGTAATGTCAAGTAAAGGGAATCCTCGGTGTCCTGATTACAACTCTGACAGACCAAGTGGGCTGTAAACAGAGGCTGTGAACCTTCAGGGTCCAGCAACGAGGTCAGTCTTTCCGTCTCAGGCACGGGCTCGGGTTTACAGGGCTGAAGATAGCAGAAGTGCCCCTCAGAGGGAGACCAGCACAGCAGCTGCCTGCTGGGACTGCTCTGGATGGTCCATCAACCCCACATAGGTGATGTCAGGCCTGGTGCCCGTGGACAACAGGGCACCCAAGATCACGAGTCCACATTTCCAGGACCACTTGAGCCATCATAGTAGCACCTGCAGAGAGGGCAGCCTGCCAGTCGCTGGCTCCCACTGGCCATTGGCATGACCTCGGTAGGCAGGGGGATAATGAAACCCTGGCTTTCTACCTCCCGCAACCATGCAAAATCCAGATGAGACCATGACCATGAAGGCATTCTGCAAATGGAGGAACTGGTGATAAGAACAAAGGCCATAGTTTGGGGAACAGCCCTGCAAGTGGGGAGGCACGGGGGTAAAGAGATGAGGGACCGAGCCCCCGGGCAATGAGGGGGGAAATCATCACAACTGTCAGACGCTCATGGTGAGGACGGGGCCTGTGCAACAGAGCAAGGTCTAACAAGACTCTAGCAGACCTGGCCAGCACTCTGCCTCCGGTGTCCCTGCCACACAGAGGTCGCGTGTGCCCATGGATCCCGAGCACGCAGAGACCTCCAGCCGACCCAGCACTGGGGGTTTCTCTCTGTTCCATCTGGCATGGGTATCTGCGAGCTGAGAGAAGCCAAACAGAACCCCATGGGCCTTGCCGGTTAGGACCAAACAGGCAGGCCCAGGGGGATCTATTTTCCAGAGACAAGTAGATCTCGACGAAACTGTACATAAAGAACATTTCTATATAAAATTCTGAGGCTTTTCTTTGTCCAAAGACTTAATATTTTTCTTTTCATCTTTATCCCTTTCACCACGCCCCAGGTTAAGCACCCCAGGAGGAAGGAAAAGAATGAACCCAAATATACAGTCTCCCTTTGCTGGAGGAAGCTTCCCTGCATGCTGCCCACTGAAGAGGTGCAAGGCTCTTATGAAGGAAGAATGTATTAACTGGAATACATTCCCCTTAGTTTGGATCCCACACCCTTGGTTAGCTTAGCCAATTGAGATCCCCTTTATCAAATAAGGCTGTCTGAGTTTATTAACTCTGCATCCTCCAGACTGGCATTCATGTAAATGATCTGCCTTTTAATTTTTAACTTATTTGCTTTTGCCTTTTAGGTATAACTGAATCCCTGGAGAGAGAGGCCTCTGAGACTGAAGAGACACATCCAGTGTGAGCACAGCCGCACTCTGGGGATGGTGCCCCGCCAGGACCTCATCCGTGGTCGCTGTGTGTGGTCTGTGTGTGGGCAGGAGGACAGACTGCACTCAAGGGCCCCTGAGTTTCTCACTGACAGGGGCTCCACCTCAAGGAGCCAAGCACTGGGACCCCAGGGGCCAAGGCTGCAGATGCAGCAGTGAGTCAGCAGAAGCCCACAAAGGTGCCTTCTGAGCTACGTGGGAAACAATGGGGCAACTCCCCCGCCGCAGCAATCAACACGCTCACTGCCTCACACCCACACTCACCAAGACGCACTTCCCGGGTTCGAGGCTCCAGAGGGAGCTCTCGGTGTTGATCTTGTGGGTGAACTTCCCTTCCATGAGGACACGCTCCCCATTTTCCTCCAGCACAGCCACCCGGATGGAGCTGCTGCTGAGGGTCACCGAGACCTGGAACAGAGTGAAAGAGAATTACCTTGTGCTCCAAGACAGGAGGCAACAGTGGTTTCCAAGGCACCTGGCCACACACGGCAGGAGAAGAGAACCAAGAAAATATTACCAACCAATTCACACATGAAGGAGACTTATGTCCTTCAAGAGAATGCACTTACAGTTTCGATATGCCTAACAGTAATGGGGCGCTTTGTGGGAGCAGAATCTCTTCTCCAGTTAGGGGAGACCAACTCCCTGGACAGAAGGCAAGCAGGGCCAGTGTAGCAGGGGGCTACTCTCCCCACGCCCACCTTGCTGTCTGGGGTCCGCAGCAGGACGTGCCCGGGGACTAGAGCAGCCAGCTTCTCTTCCCTCCAGGAGCTGCTGTGCCGGCTAAGGCCACAGCTCGGCTTTCACCCAGGAGGGTGAGGCCAGGTTCTCTGGTTTTACATTTTGTCTCTGTTCCCCTATATCCTGCTGGATCTCTGCTCCCATACGTCTGTCTTCACACCTGCCCTGGAGCTGCTGGACTAGCGGCTTTGCTTCATGCGTGGATCCCAGCAAGCAGCATCCCAAGTACATTCAGATCAGTAAACAGTCCAGGAAAGAAAACAGAACTACAGGGATTTCACCCCACCATCACCCCCGCCCCCACCCCTGTCTCTTATACACATCTAGCGAGCCCCACCACCTGCCTGTCTGGCTCATCTCCACCATGCTGAATAAACGTATCTGTTGGGCCTTGCGGGCATCTGCGTTTGCAAACCTGGCAGGACTGTAGGCAGCCTTGAAGGGGTATCCCCTGGCTCACGCTGAGAAGCGGGGAGAGATGGTTTCTAAGAAGCTCATTTCTCTGAGCTCCTCGGAGCCCAGCCCAGACCACAAGAGGTAGAAGANCCCCACCATCACCCCCGCCCCCACCCCGCCCCACCATCAGCCCCTTCTCTTTAAAATTCTAAATTCTGTGTTTTACAAGGCAAAAATCTTTTTATAATAGTATTTACATAATGTATTCATTACATGAACAGAGGCTGGCTAACTTAGACCTTTCTCACCAGAGTGTGGGGTCAGTCAAGGTGTCAAAACAGTTTGGAGGAGGCCCTCCCATCTCACTTGGTAAGTGCTTATTAAATGCTTATAAAGCACTTGAAAAAAATCCCCTCAGTGTCTTAAGATTTTCAAACTGGAGTTTACACACACGTTGATGGAATCTGATACTATAACCTATCTGAATTTTAAATAACCATAAATGAGTGATGGAACGGAAAACGATATCTAAACACACCATGCCCACAGGCAGGCCCCAGTAGGGCCCTGTAAGCCCCAGCTGCACTTACACTCAACTTCTGGGAGAATTACCTCTCTCTCGACTGATTCTGCTAAGGCTCAGGCACAACTCACTTCACTCCCAGCTGCCCAACAGCAGCCCGGCTAATCGCTGGCCAAACCGTGTCCCTGAACGCAGATGTGCGAAGAACACGTGACAGAGTGGACCAAGGCTCCATCAGGTGGCCTCCTAGGGACAAGCTCACTTTAACAAATAAAGCTCTCCAGCCACCTTTCCCTAACAGAATAATTTCCAAATCTGGGTGAGCTTCCACAACGCTTCTTTCTTGTACAAAGGGGATGCACCCAGAGGAAACCAGGCGGGAGACGCTTCCAAGAGCTCCAGTCCAAGGCGTCACACTGAGAGCAGGCGGTCATCTTCTGACCCACAGAGATGACAGGAACAAAACACAAACAGAAAAACCCCAGACAGCACAAGGTAAGCAGGGAGAGGCCAGGACAGACAAGCTCTTGACAGCTCTTTGGAGAGGAAGGAGAAGTGTGTGGAGCCAGACACCACAGAACAGGGACAAGCACAGCTGCGTGGGGCCTCCGGCTGGCAGTCAGCAAGCACGGAGCGTGGAGGCAGAGCAGCCGAGTCAGTCCACAGGGCAGCTGGGCCAGCGGAGCCCCATCAGGACAGACGGGAACCCACTGTGTGCCACTGAGCAACAGGGAGCCCTGCTCCAGAAAACCCGGGCAGCAGCTGAGGGGACTGGGTGGAAGTGGCCCAGGACGCCGAGGGGCAAAGCCAACCAGCAGCCAGCCCCTCAGCTGTGAGCAGCGATGAGAGGAGCAGACCTCAGACACGTGAAGGAGAAAACCATCAACATCACTCCACACTCAAAAGAAGGAGGACGATGTATTTTTTAAATAAAAAAACTAACAGGGAACTAAGGGCTGTGTCCTATGAGAAAAAGCAGCACCCCTAAAGACAGACTTAGGTTCACAACAGCAAAAAAAAGGTGAAGATTGCAGAGCTACCTAAGAAACAAGGCAATTTTAAAATATGTCCAGTTTATATTCCGAGAGACCTGAGAAGACACTGCATCTGCAGAACCAGAATAAAGCATGAAAAAAGAACTAGACAGAACAAACAAAAGATACTGAGAAAAAAACAGTGAAAATAAAACTTTCAATAGAAAGGCTGGAAGATAAAATCAAAAAACTCAAGGCAGAGTAAGAAACCAACCCAGGCAATCAGTTTGGCACCCCAGAAGCTATGACAAGACAATGACCAGCACTTAATAAAAATATGTCTTCAGTTTGAAAGACCCACTGAGGGCTGAGCAGAAGGAATGAAAGACGACAACTCATATCACTGAGTATTTAGAACAAGTTCCAAAAAGTTCTACGTATCAGGGGAAAAGTTTACGCACAAAGAACCGGAATGGAAGAGATGACTAGAATCAGTAACAGTAGATGTAAGAAAACAAAAGAAGGACCTCTCCAGTCCTGCTGGGGGAGTCTGCTTGTTTGTTTTTGCCAGACAACGCAGCTTGCCGGATCTCAGTTCCCCTCCCAGGGACTGAACCTGGGCCACAGCAGCTCAGAATCCCAGGTGACCAGGGGACTCCCACGAAAGTATTCTTTAAAGTTAGAATTCCACATAAACTCAAATCACAAAACAAGTGAAAGGTTAAAGTAACTGCATTTCTTCTGCTTTATTGACTACGCCAAAGCCTTTGACTGTGTGGGAAATTCTTCAAGAGATGGGAATACCAGACCACCTAACCTGCTTCCTGAGAAATCTGTATGCGGGTCAAGAAGCAAGTTAGAACTAGACATGGAACAACACACTGGTTCCGAATAGGAAAAGGAGTACGTCAAGGCTGTATATTGTCACCCTGCTCATTTAACTTCTATGCAGAGTACATCATGAGAAACGCTGGGCTGGCAGAAGCACAAGCTGGAATCAAGATTGCCGGGAGAATACCAATAACCTCAGATATGCAGATGACACCACCCTTATGGCAGAAAGCAAAGAACTAAAGAGCCTCTTGATTAAAGTAAAAGAAGAGAGTGAAAAAGTTGGCTTAAAACATTCAGAAATGTTTCAACATTCAGAAAACTAAGATCATGGCAACCGGTCCCATCACTTCATGGCAAATAGATGGGGAAACAATGCAAACAGTGAGAGACTTTTTTGGGGGGCTCCAAAATCACTGCAGATTGTGATTGCAGCCATGAAATTAAAAGATGTTTGCTCCTTGGAAGAAAAGCTATGACCAGCCTAGACAGCACAGTAAAAAGCAGAGACATTACTCTGCCAACAAAGGTCCATCTACTCAAAGCTATGGTTTTTCCAGTGGTCATGTATGGATGTGAGAATTGGACCATAAAGAAAGCTGAACACAGAATTGATGCTTTTGAACTGTGGTATTGGAGAAGACTCTTGAGAGTCCCTTGGACTGCAAGGAGATCCAACCAGTCCATTCTGAAGGAGATCAGCCCTGGATATTCACTGGAAGGACTGATGCTGCAGCTGAAACTCCAATACTTTGGCCACCTGATGCGAAGAACTGACTCATTGGAAAAGATCCTGATGCTGGGAAAGATTGAAGGCGGGAGGAGAAGGGGACGACAGACGATGAGATGGTTAGACGGCATCACCGACTCGATGGACATGAATTTGAGTAAGCTCCAGGAATTGGTGATGGACAGGAAAGCCTGGCATGCTGCAGTCCATGGGGTCGCAAAGAGTCAGACATGACTGAGCGACTGAACTTAACTGCAGACATTCAGGAGCACTGTATTTATTACCACACCATCATTTTGAGAAAGTTACTTGAGGCTGTAATATAACAAAATGAGAAAGAAACTAAAACAGAGGAAGATCCTGGGTGAGGGAGGGTCAAAGAGTACAAACTTCTACTTATAAAATGAGTAAGTTCTGGGAATCTAAAGTTTAGAGTGGTGACTATAATTCATGATACTTGTATATTTAAAAGTTGCTAAGACAGGAGAACTAAAAGTTCTCATCACAAGGAAAAAACTGTGACTCTGCGAGGTGGCAATGCTAGCGAAATTTATGGTGGAAACTATTTTGCTACATATATGTATATGTATGCTGCTGCTAAGTCACCTTAGTCATGTCCGACTCTGTGTGACCCCAGGGACGGCAGCCCACTAGGATCCCCCGTCCCTGGGATGCTCCAGGCAAGAACACTGGAGTGGGTTGCCATTTCCTTCTCCAATGCATGAACCAGCGGAGCCCCATCAGGACAGACGGGAACCCACTGTGTGCCACTGAGCAACAGGGAGCCCTGCTCCAGAAAACCCGGGCAGCAGCTGAGGGGACTGGGTGGAAGTGGCCCAGGACGCCGAGGGGCAAAGCCAACCAGCAGCCAGCCCCTCAGCTGTGAGCAGCGATGAGAGGAGCAGACCTCAGACACGTGAAGGAGAAAACCATCAACATCACTCCACACTCAAAAGAAGGAGGACGATGTATTTTTTAAATAAAAAAACTAACAGGGAACTAAGGGCTGTGTCCTATGAGAAAAAGCAGCACCCCTAAAGACAGACTTAGGTTCACAACAGCAAAAAAAAGGTGAAGATTGCAGAGCTACCTAAGAAACAAGGCAATTTTAAAATATGTCCAGTTTATATTCCGAGAGACCTGAGAAGACACTGCATCTGCAGAACCAGAATAAAGCATGAAAAAAGAACTAGACAGAACAAACAAAAGATACTGAGAAAAAAACAGTGAAAATAAAACTTTCAATAGAAAGGCTGGAAGATAAAATCAAAAAACTCAAGGCAGAGTAAGAAACCAACCCAGGCAATCAGTTTGGCACCCCAGAAGCTATGACAAGACAATGACCAGCACTTAATAAAAATATGTCTTCAGTTTGAAAGACCCACTGAGGGCTGAGCAGAAGGAATGAAAGACGACAACTCATATCACTGAGTATTTAGAACAAGTTCCAAAAAGTTCTACGTATCAGGGGAAAAGTTTACGCACAAAGAACCGGAATGGAAGAGATGACTAGAATCAGTAACAGTAGATGTAAGAAAACAAAAGAAGGACCTCTCCAGTCCTGCTGGGGGAGTCTGCTTGTTTGTTTTTGCCAGACAACGCAGCTTGCCGGATCTCAGTTCCCCTCCCAGGGACTGAACCTGGGCCACAGCAGCTCAGAATCCCAGGTGACCAGGGGACTCCCACGAAAGTATTCTTTAAAGTTAGAATTCCACATAAACTCAAATCACAAAACAAGTGAAAGGTTAAAGTAACTGCATTTCTTCTGCTTTATTGACTACGCCAAAGCCTTTGACTGTGTGGGAAATTCTTCAAGAGATGGGAATACCAGACCACCTAACCTGCTTCCTGAGAAATCTGTATGCGGGTCAAGAAGCAAGTTAGAACTAGACATGGAACAACACACTGGTTCCGAATAGGAAAAGGAGTACGTCAAGGCTGTATATTGTCACCCTGCTCATTTAACTTCTATGCAGAGTACATCATGAGAAACGCTGGGCTGGCAGAAGCACAAGCTGGAATCAAGATTGCCGGGAGAATACCAATAACCTCAGATATGCAGATGACACCACCCTTATGGCAGAAAGCAAAGAACTAAAGAGCCTCTTGATTAAAGTAAAAGAAGAGAGTGAAAAAGTTGGCTTAAAACATTCAGAAATGTTTCAACATTCAGAAAACTAAGATCATGGCAACCGGTCCCATCACTTCATGGCAAATAGATGGGGAAACAATGCAAACAGTGAGAGACTTTTTTGGGGGGCTCCAAAATCACTGCAGATTGTGATTGCAGCCATGAAATTAAAAGATGTTTGCTCCTTGGAAGAAAAGCTATGACCAGCCTAGACAGCACAGTAAAAAGCAGAGACATTACTCTGCCAACAAAGGTCCATCTACTCAAAGCTATGGTTTTTCCAGTGGTCATGTATGGATGTGAGAATTGGACCATAAAGAAAGCTGAACACAGAATTGATGCTTTTGAACTGTGGTATTGGAGAAGACTCTTGAGAGTCCCTTGGACTGCAAGGAGATCCAACCAGTCCATTCTGAAGGAGATCAGCCCTGGATATTCACTGGAAGGACTGATGCTGCAGCTGAAACTCCAATACTTTGGCCACCTGATGCGAAGAACTGACTCATTGGAAAAGATCCTGATGCTGGGAAAGATTGAAGGCGGGAGGAGAAGGGGACGACAGACGATGAGATGGTTAGACGGCATCACCGACTCGATGGACATGAATTTGAGTAAGCTCCAGGAATTGGTGATGGACAGGAAAGCCTGGCATGCTGCAGTCCATGGGGTCGCAAAGAGTCAGACATGACTGAGCGACTGAACTTAACTGCAGACATTCAGGAGCACTGTATTTATTACCACACCATCATTTTGAGAAAGTTACTTGAGGCTGTAATATAACAAAATGAGAAAGAAACTAAAACAGAGGAAGATCCTGGGTGAGGGAGGGTCAAAGAGTACAAACTTCTACTTATAAAATGAGTAAGTTCTGGGAATCTAAAGTTTAGAGTGGTGACTATAATTCATGATACTTGTATATTTAAAAGTTGCTAAGACAGGAGAACTAAAAGTTCTCATCACAAGGAAAAAACTGTGACTCTGCGAGGTGGCAATGCTAGCGAAATTTATGGTGGAAACTATTTTGCTACATATATGTATATGTATGCTGCTGCTAAGTCACCTTAGTCATGTCCGACTCTGTGTGACCCCAGGGACGGCAGCCCACTAGGATCCCCCGTCCCTGGGATGCTCCAGGCAAGAACACTGGAGTGGGTTGCCATTTCCTTCTCCAATGCATGAAAGTGAAAAGTGAAAGTGAAGTCACTCAGTCGTGGCCGACTCCAGCGACCCCATGGACTGCAGCCTACCAGGCTCCTCTGTCCATGGGATTTTCCAGGCAGGAGTACTGGAATGGGATGCCACTGCCTTCACCATGTATATGTACACACATACATATTTCAAATAATTATGCTGCACACCTGAACCTACCACAATAATATATGCCAATTATAACTAAATAAAAATAAAGGGGGGGGGATAAAGGAGGAAGGCCCAGAAAGGATCTAAAACACAGTGAATTTAATCTAGAAGTAAGGTAAAAAAAGTTCTAGGATGCAAGCTATATAATATTGAACTAGAAAATAATCAGTCCAAATGGGAGTCATGGGTGACATGGTCTGCAGGGAGTGATTTCTGGACAATACAGAGTACCAGTGAGAATCTGGATAATTCTGAGTTTATGATGATAGTGTACTATTTTTGACAAGAAAAAAAAAAGCAAGACATCAAGAAACTCCAGAAAAAAAAACAAAAAACTATACAGGAAACTCCTGATCCAAAGGGATGTAGTGGAGGTGGAGTAAGGACCACCAAAACAGCCTTATCAGAGTAAAACCAGAGACTGGAGCCCTGAGTGGAAGGGGCAGTGGGCTCAGGCACATACACTCTCGGGGTCCTGACAGATGAAGCTGGACATGAGGGGAAATTCTAGGTCCCCTGAGACTTTCCTGGGCAGCCACCTGCTGCCTGGCAGGCACGGCTGAGGCGCAGGGAGCAGGGCAGCAAACAGGAGAGACCAGAGCCACCCTGGAAGGGCCAGTGTGGGGAACGGGAGTGTATCACCTGGAGGGTCACGATGGTATCAAGTCATATTTGACAAGATACACATAGAAAACATCTGGCAGGACTTCCCTGGCGGTTCAGTGGTTAAGGTTTCCCCTTCCAATGGAGGGGGTACAGGTTACATTCCTGGTCAGGGAACCAAGATCCCACATGTCTTGTGGCCAAAAAACCAAAACGTAAAAGCAGAAGCAACACTGTAACAAATACAATAAAAAAAAATTTTAATGGCCCACATCAAAAAACTTTAAAAAAAAGAAAAAGGAAAGAAAGAAAACACGTGCCAAAAGATCCCAGAAACCAGGAATGTGATTTCTAAGGTTGGGGTGGGGACTGGAATAGGATAAAAAGAAAGAAGCAGGAGAGAAACTTTTCATTGCACATTTTTATTGCTCTAAACAGGTAAATGTCCTATGCATTCAAGCAAAAAAAATTTTTTTAATAGATAAATGCAACCTATTAGCCTTTTCTGCTATGGAAGTTTCCTATAATAAAAGCCTTCCTACATTTTTTTCTAAACGCCTTCTAAGAAGGGAACATTGTGTTGCAGAGCGTTTTAGCACAAATTCCAACAGCTGCATTGAGCTCTGGGGCACAGCATCACTGTACAAGACATGCCCAGGGGTCTTGGTGCTCTTCCGGAAGGTTCCCACAGTGAGGCTAGAGATGGCAGGCAGCATGGCCCTGAGCCCACCAGCCCGCAGGACCTCATTAGTCAGTAAAAGCCATGCACCATCTCCGAGAGGAAAGAGAATACTGCAAAGGAAATTAATTCACTTGTCACTCACTGTCATCCAGTCAGGACTGTGCACAACAATATCATGATATTTTCCACTCAGAAGATGACTGATAAACGGAGAAGGGGGGTGGGAGCTGGGTCCTGCTCTCTGCTCCACCACCATCTCACCAGACAGTGTAGGGCCTTGGCAGTTCACACCTCCAGGAAAGTTTTCTCATGTGCCAAGTGGGAGGTTAGACTAAAAATCTATGGAGTTCAATTTTCCATCATTAAAATCCTATGACTCAATGAAAGGCCATGTTTAGAACCAGCCCCAGCTGCCTTCTGTGATCACACAAACGTCTCCATCCTGACTGCAAAGTTCCCTCTCCCGACTTCATGACTACGCTGAGCAAAGAATGGGGAACTTGGCTGCTTTCCCTGTGCAGAGCAAAGGCCTAACTATATCTCATGAATGAATGAGACCAAACCTTCATTTTGAGAAATTTTCCTTTAGATTCACCAGCAAAACATTAGAAATTAAAAAGTTTTAAATGGTTGCATGTAAAACAACAATACTTGAACATAAAGCATAA
Organism: Oreotragus oreotragus; assembly: GCA_006410675.1. NCBI lineage: Eukaryota > Metazoa > Chordata > Mammalia > Artiodactyla > Bovidae > Oreotragus > Oreotragus oreotragus. The sequence goes on from SJYX01009868.1 coordinate 352,284, forward strand.
CCCACAAGCAGTTAGCTGTCCCCCACTATACCTGAGAGGCAAACCCATTTCCACAGGAAAAAAAATCAAAAAGGAGTAAAGGAGAGGCAATGTTCTGAGGCCTCAAGCACCAAGCTACAGTTGAAGAGGAGCCCCAGGACCACCCTCCAGAACTACCCTCCGTTAACACTCGGTGCCTGCCACATCTACCTGTTAGGCCCAACATGCCTGCCCCCTCACAGACACAGAACAACTGCGACTTCATCAGCTGAGCTGCTGCCATCATGATGGTATCTGAAAGGTGCCACAGACAAAAACCAAAAATAAACACTGCCGACAGGTAGCAGTGACAGGTACTGCAGGGAACAACTGGAAAGGAGCCAGTCCAGAAAGAAACTGGCAACTCAGAAAAAACCTTAGGCCAGCAAAAGCCAAGAGGTACAAAATAAACTTACTCTCAAATTCTAAGTGAGGCATAACTGAATCTCTTAGATCACTAAAAACTAGAGAGATCAAAAATTTTTTAAAGAAAAATATAGAATTTGAAAGTTGCTAAGTAGAGTATCTTAAAAGTTCTCAGTACACACACACACATATATTAAGTTCTATAATATGGTGAGGATGTTAAACAGACCATTCCATAAAACACACAGATATCAAACCATTATACTGTACACCTGAAACTAACACTGTGTATCAATCAACATTTTTTTTTTAATGTCATGGGGAAAAAATACTACTGAAAGAGAAAAGAAAATCTAACCACACAGGAGATTAGTGCAAATTAAATCAGCAGGTATCACAACATGCCAACACTAGATAAATAACTGCTTTACAAAGAATGAGCCTCTTTCAGTCCCAGCATCACAAACATTCAGGTTCATCCACACACCCCCGAGTGCAGGGAGCCTCCAGAAAAAGCCAGCCTGGAGACCCTGACCCTCTCTCTGTGTTTCCTCCTGTGAACCGCAAAGCCTCAAAGGGCCGCTGAAGGAAGGGCCCGCGGGGTGCCTGGCTGCACAGCGCAGGTTAAACAAACAGCCTGTTTATGCTCCACACCGCCTGGAACTGTGCTGGCGCACCTGCCTTGTCACCTGAGCCCCACATGTCAGCTCCAGTGCAGTCATCTCGTACCAGTCTCAGGGACCGTCATGTGCTCAGTAAATGTCTAATGCAGAAATGAGCAAAACCCAGGGCCACCCTCGGTGAAAGCCAGGCCATCTCACCCCAGAGGTCAAGACAAGTGGATCTGAGAGGCCAGGATGTGACGGGGGCATGATGGCCCATCCCTTAGCACGGTGGGATGAAGGGCAGGCCCCTCACAACACACTGCTGGCAGCAGAGCTTGGAATCATGAGACTGACACCCCAGTGACTAGTGGGCACATCTGAGATGCTGTTTTCAATGAGTAGTCTTCCCAGGTAGCCATGGGAAGCTCAGCAAGAGCTGTCAGGTAACTTAGGTCTCTTAAGTCAAAGAAAGGGAAAATAACTAGTTCGGGGTTTTGGGGGGGTGGGGTTTGCCTTTGGGGGGGAGGCCATGCTGTGCAGCTTGCAGAATCTCAATTCCCCAATCAGGGATCAAACCTGAGTCATCAGCAGTAAAAACATGAGAGTCCTAACCTAACTACTGGACTGCCAGGGAATTCCCCAAAAGTTCCCGAAGTTCATGGAGAAGTTAGAAGACACACTAGACCAGGAAGCTCTAACATTTTTAGCCAAGTAATTAAGTGTGTCACCAACACTTTTCATAATTTATTTGCCTACATACAAGGTAATTCTACCAAAAAAAACAAAATGAAAATCAACACCTGACCGACTAAACTTCTAAAGCATGCTGGGCAACTCACCCTGACAGGAAGGTCAGCCTGCACTGGCTCTGACCTATCGTGTCAGAGGGGACACGGTCATCAGAAGTAGGATTCTGTGGGGATGACCCCTAGGTACCCAGTATGACTTGGATACTAAAGTCCATCGGGTCAGGAGGTCGCTGAGCCCTAGTGAGATCTCCTGGGGTGGGCAGGGGTGGGGAGGAGAGAAAGGGAGAGATGGGTAGACAGTGCTGCTGCAGCTGACACCATCCCCATGGCGCCTTGACACACACCCACAAGGAGCTGTGAAGACCCAGGGGCTCCAGTCCTGCTCCTGTGTTCCATGCTGCAGCATGAACTGCATTTATCTGACACTGGTAGAAGTTGCAGTCTTCTAGAGGCTTCCCCAGTACCCACCCAGACTGCTGCAGAGGGCAGGTTTATTTTAGGTAGAGCCTGGGTAATCACAAAGGGACCAGGAGGGACCTCAGGATGGAAGTGGGCTAAGGGGAAGGTCTGGAAGGGCTTGCTCACTGCCTAGAGCCTGGATCTGACATGTATCCAGACCAGCAGGAGCCACTTTACCCACAGTGGTCGTTTCTCTGAAATGTACATAAAACTCAACTTCTGCTTCACATGCTCTGGGACCATCTCTTTTAAAGAAGGCTGCAGTTGTTTCTGTTTATAAAGTGAGGAGTGGGACACAGGGAAAACAGTATGAGCTTTAGAAGCAGACACACCTGACTCAAACCACGGCTGTACCAGGGCACCCATTCAGTCACTCACTCCTTCTAAGACATTCAGACAGTGCTCACTGTTTCTGGCATAGCAAGAGGGAAGGAGACATATGGTGACTTTTCCATGTCAACCTGGATAACTGAGTAACTTCTCTTGGCCTCAATGTCTCATCTATAAAACATGAGAGATACCACTTACTTTGCAGGTTGTAGTTTCTCATAACGAACAAAATAAGAAAACAGTTTCTAGCATATATAAGAATTTTTTACATTGTGGGTTATAGCAACAATGTCCCATTTCACATGAGTGTTTTCTTCTTTAATGTGAAGCCTGCCTACTTACAACGAGCTATACTAATGTTATTCTCAGCAAGGTCCCCAAGTAAACATCTCTCTCTCACTAAAAGATTAAATTTCCACTCACTCAAGTTCCTTAAGATGGAGAAATCCACTCAGGCTATAAATGTTACAGCTCCACAGAGCACAGGACTGTCCACTTATCACGACAGAGCCTGTGGTGCTCTGCCTCTCAGGACTCCACCTTCTCCAGTGAGAAACGGGTGTAACAACAACTGCCGTGCCTACTCTGCAGTGCTTTTGCAGAGACTAAAGACAATAAATGATATGAGAATACTGTAATCAAAAAGAAAAAAAAGCTCAGGTGCTATTCACAGAGGAGGCTAAGTTGGGTCTCATCCCTGACATGGGTAGAAAGGGGGGAGACTGGCATGCTGGTGACTGAGGCAAGAAGTAGTCTTGTGCTGGTGGCTAAGCAGCCCCAGTGCAGCCCACAGCCCGAAGCCTGTGCTTCAGGAAAGAAGCTGAGCAGACGGAGCTGGAAGAGCCTGGCGGTTACCTGCTTGCCCTTCACCACGTGCTTGGGCACCGGCACCTTGAGCTCTAGGTCGGTGTAGTCCTGGGACCAGGTGTAGTTCTCACGCACGGCACCGTTGTAGCTGTCGGGGTTTCTCTGGAACTGCTCTTGTCTCCTGAGAAAGAACAAGAAGTAAGACGACAGCCCAGGCCCACAGGCAGGGCAGGAATCCCACAGGGTCCCAGGTCCTGAGAACGTTCACCTAACCTTGCTTGGTTCTGCGTCTTAAACTCCCCTTCCCTGTGGCTGATTTCCCTTCTGACCACCCAACTCGGGAAGTCACAGGAACAAAGGGAAAAGCCAGGGAGAAGACCCCGTGTAGCACCCTCAAGGTTAGGAAAAATATCTGTCAACGCAGTCCATGGCATAGCCTGGCCCTCCTGGTCTTCACAAAGCTTAGAAACCAGACCAGGCCACAAGCCAGAGAGCCTCATTAACAACGTCCTGGGGCTTGTGGGCGCCTGGTTTCCCATAAACTGCTTGGCAGGCCATATCTTTTTAAAAAAAAAAAAGGTGGGGGATACCAAAAAACAACTTTAGCCTGTAGCTACTCAACTTCAATTCTAATCCAACCCCAGCCTCCATCTTCCCCTGGTAAATAAATCAAAGCCAAGGCACTGCACTGAACTGCAGGCTTTGTTCAGATGTGAGCAGTGTACTTATGAGACGGCCTAGGAAAGAAACTCCGTCAGCTGAATCTTCTTGTACGTGCATTACCAACCCAGCACAGATGCAAATAGGCATGGCCAGAAGCTGATGTCAAAAAACACAATAAAACAATGTCACAAAATTTAAGTGTTAATAATAGTAAAAACACCACATAAAAATAAGTTGAGAGTCCATCATAGTAAGTTTTTGATCTAAATTAAAAGACAGAAACCTAGTCGAGGAGGAGACACCACCTATGAGCACGCCCATCCCAACAACAGGTGCACGCAGCCCCCTTCTCCTGTGCATGCGGAGCCCAGCTGATGCTCCTGGCGGGAGAGGCTGATGGGTGGGCTGCCACACTCACCGTGCACGCCCACATGTCTGCAGAGGAAAACACACAACAGGGTCAAGGGCTGTACCTCATCAGCCTCTCACCTCTGTGAGGAGGGGCTCCAAGTGGTGGTTAATGAGACGCACTTTTCAGGTGAACGCTGTAAGCCAAGAACATGTTTTCCTCCTGTGGGTATGCCTTCCACACCTTAAATCTGAGGCTGGGCCTCTGCCACAGCCCAGGCTCTCTGGGCTAGTAAACTGGTGGCTGCTGCGGGCTGAACTGTGTCCCCCAAAATGAATGTGTTAAAGTCCTAACCCTTGGCACCTCGCGCGGAGGCACAGTCTATACAGATGTAATCCAGTTAGAATGAGGTCATTAGGGTAGGTCCTGACCCAATGCGACCGTATCCTTAAAGGGAGGGGGCTCTGGACACAAAGACACATGCACAGAGGGACAGTGTGAAGAATCTTGGGGAGAAGACAGCCACGCGGCAAAGGCGAGCACTGTGGAGCTGGCGTCTGTGGAGGGCGCTGGCCAGGGAGCATCACAGGGTGGGTAGCTCGGCAGGCACGCACCCCTCCCCGCCCCCCGCAACCCTCTGTGGACCTGCAGCTTCTCCCCAGCACAGATCAGCAAGCTGCTGGGTGTTTTAACACTCTAAATCCACATTCTCTTTAAATAAAGTTATTTCCCGCCAACAGTGTGCAAAAAATAAGTCTCCTGTCACATGCAGGTGCTCTGGGCCCCCGCCCTCACCCCGTCCTCCCAGACCAGCCTACAGCCACACCCCTGCAGCTGCTGGCCAGAACTGGGGTGGGAGGGGAAGGGGGCGGAGGGAGTGGGAAGGGTGGGAGGAGGAGCATGCGTCAGCAGCCAGGGTGCAGACAGGGAGCAGGCCTCCCTGCAGCACCCACGTCTGATGAGCTGGATCAGCCCAGATAACAGGGTTGTGACTGTGTCAAAGAAAGAGCCCTCTCCAAGAGCGAGGCTCTGCTGGGCAGTGCCCACAGCCAGCATCACCTGCACAGGTGGGAAAGGAATTCAGGCCGCCTCCCCCATCCCTCCCTCTAAGCCCCTGCACTGCAGGGGTGGTGGCGTGGGAATTAGAACAGCCAGGGGTGAGTGGGAGAAGTGGTGGGTAAAAAGGGGTCACAGCCCCCAAATAAAGGCTCCTGTGCAGGAGGCTGGAGCCCATATGGGGAACAGGTTATAATTCAGCAGGAGGCACTCTCAAGCCCCTTTCCAGGTTCCCAGGGTTGGGGGGCGGGGATGGATCCCCCACTATGTGGAGACAGGTGCTGGCCAGCACTCACCAGGTTCCCGGAGCCAGAAAAGAGCTGCTTCCACCCTGGAACATCCTGCCTCTGCTCACACCTGTCCCTCATGCTCTAAGGCAAAGGCCGCCTCTCCTGGGTGTTCAGTGGTACACAGGTGTGGCAGCTCCCCACCCACCTGGCGATGCCACTGTCCATGTACCCGGGGGAGAGGCCAGGGCTTGTGCGTGTGTACATGTGAATGAGTACGTCCTGTGGGCGTGTGTGTGGTGTGTGCGTGTGTGGAGTACAGTGTGTGAGCCCTTCCATGTGCATGTCTTCCCTTGTGTGCCTGTGTGATGTGAACAGGTGGTGTGCGCATGTTCATTCTGTGTGTGTGTGCAAGCCTGTGGGGGGGGTGTACACGGTGTAGACAGTACGTGTATATGTACACTAGTAGACAGTCGTTCATCCTCTCCTTTTGCAGAGCAGCTCCATCTCGCGTTGATTTCCTGCTCTCCTCACTGATCCTACCATATCCCACACCTGGAGCTCGTGCCCCGCAGGAGAGAAGCCACCACAATGAGAAGCCTGCGCCCCGTAACTAGCGAGTAGCCTCTACTTGCTGCCACTCAAGAAAAGCCTGTGCAGCCAAAAATAATAAACAAAGGTCTAACAGAATGAGATAATCACCACTGTGTAACCTACAATGGAAACGTTGAGTCTGGGCAGCATTCCTTGACGGATGCTGAGCTCTAGGTGAGAGGTGGATGGGAGTCTGCTCACAGAAGGACCGGAAAATCTTGCTGTGTCCACAACAGCAAGATAGCAAGCACCTCCTGAGAGAACCTCACCTCTGCGGTAGTCCTGCCCTAATGCTGAGCCTTAAATCTGCTCCCCACCACAGGTCTAACCACCAGACTACAGACCACAGAAGCAGCAGAAAACGTATCCATCAAAACCACCAACATAAAACCTGCCAAGTCCAGCATCTGGGAAATTACAATAGACAAAATTCTAAGTTTCTTTACAAACAAATGGTTACAAAGGGCATCATAAAATGGAAAAAAAAAAAAAGAGGAGGAATTATTCTAAATTGAGACTTAGAAGATACAGCAACCAAATGTAATGTTTGGACTTGCTGGACAGATATTTTGGAAAAACCAACTGTAAAAAGACATTTTAAGACTATGAGGGAAAAGTGAACGCAGTCTGGACATTAGATGATTATAGGGAATCATAAATTTGTTAAGCTGTGATATTCATTTAGTCCACTTTTCTTTTTTACTGAAGTACACATGGGTGAAAGAAAGTTTATGGGCTCTGCCACATAAAAAAAAAAAAGAATTAGGGAGAGAAAGGAAACATGAATTCCAAAACATCGTTAACAAGAAAGTGGGGGAACCTCATGGACATTCATTATGCTATCCTCTCCTTTTTGTATCACCAAACCTGAAGGATCTGTCTTGGCTATTCACCCAGGAGTGGATCTGCTGGGTCAAGGGTATAAAAGAAAGCATCTCACCCTTAAGAGACAGTGGGAAACTCATTTCCAAGGGCTGCCCCAACTCTCACTCAACAGCTGTGTGCAGAGGGTCCTGCTCAACACTTTCTCAAGTAAATACATACAAACACAGTGTTTCCGCCCGGTCTTGAGTCGCGTTTCCCTGCATATGGTGTTAACTCGCCATACGCGACTCATTTCTGCAAAATTCCTGCCATGGCTTTTGCTTGTGCTTTCCCTGCTTTGAAGAAGTTCTCCATAAATTTTTGATAAAATTCTTTGTTGGTTTCCAAGCATACAAACCCCTTCTCCTGGCTGATAAGTTGTCTTCCTACATCCTTCCAGATGTTTGATTAACTCAAGCACCATCTCTATCATCAAACAATCTCACAGCTCCTTCCCTCCCTAAAGTCTGAAGGACATCGCATCTATTTTCTAACAGGAATACTCTAACATTTTAATCTCTAGTTTTTGGAGTTATCATGCCCTTTGCATTCAACCTGGCTTCCTTATGTAGTCTTTTCTTCTCTTGACCACTTGGACCAGGAGCTTGTCTAAACAGAAAGTCCAGCTAAGGAACACAGGGGCCAGCCGGGAACAGGACTCGCCTGCAGTCACTGCATGCACCAGCCCAGCTCCTCTGGGATGCCTTCTGGTCCTTAGCACCCACTCACCACCTTAAGGAAGGCTCAGTTTAATAAAAAAAATTCTTACAACAAGTATATTTTGAAAATGTGCTTTTAATGTTTTAAAATTAATTTTGCAGTACAGTTAAAAATAAGAGCTGATTCTATATTTACCTAAAATAAATGAGGCAAGGTGCTTGGAGTCTCATGATATGCCCATGAATCACTTGACAGGTGTTAATGCAAATTTAGGGAATGTCTTTGACAATCTGTATCAGATGGTCAGCCAACAAAAACATAATCAATATTTACTACAAACTCTTCTAATTAACAAAAGATATAAGTTGGTTATAGTGAGACATTTTCTTAAATCATGTTAATTACTTTAACAAGGGAAAGAGACATCCCAATTTTTTTACAAGTGTATAAATGTGAAATATACATTTTAAAACAAAAAGATAATTTACTCCATAAATACGCTGAATTCTTAGTCTTTTAAATCAATTTTCTATTCCTAGTCATCCAAAATCAGGACACTTATGACCAGCTTTACCATTTCAAGTTCCAACGGACTTCCCAACTGAGGGATACAAATTTATCTCAGAGATATGGTGGGTTCTGTCCCAGACCACCGCACCTCCCAATAAAGTGAGTCACAAGGATTTTCTGGTTTCCTAGTGCATGCAGAAGTTACATGTAGTCTACACTATACCATACAACTATTCTGTGTTAAGTGCGCAACAGCATTATGTCTAAAAAGACAACGTACATACTTTAATTAAAATTACTTTACTGCTAAATACTACTGACCATCATCTGAGCTTTTAGTGAGTCAATCTTTTTGCTGGTGGAGGGTCTTGCCTTGATGTGGTGGCTATGGACTGATCAAGGTGATAGCTTCTGAAGGATGGGGTGGCTGTGGCGATTTCCAGAAAGGAGGCAACAATGAAGTCTGCCACATGGGTTGACTCCTCCTTTCATGAAGGATTTCTCGAGCAGACAATGCTGTTCAACAGCATTTTACCACAGGAGCTCTTCTTTCAAAACTGGAGTCAATCCTCTCAAATCCTACTGCTAAGTTTATGTAATATTTCAATGCTCTGCTGTCATTTCACCAATAATCTTCACAGCATCATCACCAGTAGATTCCAGTTCAAGAAATCACTTTCCTTGCACATCCATAAGAAGCGACTCCTCATCCATTAAAGATTTATATTTATAACATACATAATAATAAGGAAAAGCTTTGAAATATTAGGAGAATTACCAAATCGTGACAGAGACAAGAAGTGAGCAAATGCTGCTGGGAAAATGGGGCTGAGAGACCTGCTTGACACAAGATTGCCACAGACCTTCAACTGGTATGCAACACAGTATGTGAAGCACAATACAGCAAAATGAGATAAAATGAGGTATGTGTGTAATGGGACCAGAGGAAAACAAGACACAAACTTTCAGGAGCTGCATATCATCAGAGATGCAATCAGCAACACAGCCACGTGTCAGAAACGTCCCATCATTAGTACTGAGAAGGCTAACATAAATTTTATCTTGTTGTATTCTCAAAGTGTTTTACTAAGATACTGTCTGAGATACAACAGGTCAGGGGTTGGTAAATGACAGCCCAGCACCTGTTTGGTAAATAAAGTTTCACTTTAACGAGCCATAGTAATCCATTTACAAAGCATCTCTGGCTACTTTGGGCTCCAGAATGCGTGCCCTGCAAACCCTGAAATATTTACCAGCTGGCCCTTTAAATTAGTTTTTGCAATCTGGGGGTTAGTTTTTAATGAGGTTTGCTTCATTTGGGCTTTTTGTTTTTATTTTTGAAAAGCCATGTTTCAAGAAAACTTTTAAAAGGCAACAATTTTAATCAATAAGAAAGCATCTGAAATGAAAGGACTCCAATCACTGGGACATGTGGCCAGATGGGGCTTCCCTCCACTCCCAGTGGCTCCAACCTAGGAAGGGTCAGCGTGGACAGCAGACAGGCCAGGGGTTCAGGATGATGAGCCAGACCACTCACACCCACTCTGGGCTGCCGGCCCTTCATCCTGTCACCTCCCAGGAGTCTCAGGTGATCATCACGTGGGAAGTGCATGAACACAGTGCACCTGGCGACACACATATTCTGTGGGATTCTGTCTGGTGTTTCGCTCCCTAAGCCCTCCCAGCACCCATCCCTGCCCCCATCCCGAGCAAGAGCGCAAATGGTCTTTCATTTTGGAAGCTGTCTGCTGTCCTCTTCTCTCAACACCTTCCCGACTGTCCCCGACTAGACAAGCTCACCCACCAAGTGAGGTGGGCACACTCAGGCTTTGGGCCTCCACCTCTCTAGTCCAGACCTTAGAGGGATGAGGATGAGGCTTGGAAAAAACAGAGGTAGGGGAATTAAAATAGAGACCAAAAGGGATATCAAGAATCACCAAGATGATTCTGAAGAAGACAAATCGGGGCGGGGGCAGGGAGCGGGGGACAGACACAGCCCCTGCAGATGCCGACTGTGCCCTGGCACTCAGGGAGCAAACGGCGAGCAGGAAGGCCACCCAGCCCTGAACCAGTGCCTCCCTCGTGGATGTGGGGGGTACATGGGTGAGGAAGAATGGCTGTCTGACCAAGGGCGCCAACGCACGAAACTAAGTGTAAGTGTGTGAAAAGCACACTTACACTTTAAACATTTTGTAGGAAATATTTTTACCACATCCAAGGAGAAAAGTACGAACAAGAAAACACATTAGATGTAAAGAAAATTAACATCTAAATTAAATGTGATACTTCTGGATGAGAAGGCCCTCAAAACACACAAAGTGAAGGACTTCCCCAGTGGTCCAGGGGTTGAGAATCCGCTGGCCAATGCAGGGGACACAGGTTCAATCCCTAGTCCAGAAAGACCCCACACGCCTTGGGGCAACTAAGCCCGCGCACCACAACCTCTGGGCCTATGCTCTAGAGCCTGTGCTCTGCAACGGGAGGGGCGGCCTCAATGGGAAGCCCGAGCGCAGCCCCCACTCGCCACGGCCAGGAAAGGCTTCTCGCAGCAGCCAAAAATAAATTTAATGCACACAACTGCAAGGCAGGCCAGAGTGAGGAGGAAGATCTATGACACATAACCAACAAAGAACTGAAATACATAAAGGGTTTCTACAAATCAGTAACGAAAACAGGAAAGTCGGCAAGGGCTATCGAGAAGACATTCAGAGAGGAGGAACCTGAACTGCCATTGAACACCAAACGACATCGCCTGCGAGTAACCGCATCCATGAGCAAAGTGATGGACTCACCCGTCGACTGACCAAAATCAATAAATAATGATAGAGATAATGAGAGAGCAGGGTGAGAGGCTATTCCTTCCGTGCAGCCCTGGAGAGTCCACAGCCTACAATAGCACTTCTCAGCGCGTGGGTCGTAAATCGACGTGTGGAACAGAACACAACAGGGAACAGAAAATGGGAAGCTGTACTGCAGAGCAAGAGAAAGCACAGCTTCGTGGAGCGGCCCCCACACCTGCACTGGGCATCTGAGGGCACAGCCAAGAGAGTCTGCAAGCTGCTGCCCAGGAGAGCCCGCCACACACGCAGGAAAGGAGCTGCACCATGGCCAGGAGAGGCCATGGAGTCAAGAGAGGGTCACGGGGCCAGATGAGGGCCCTGGGTAGAACGGGGGTCGCAGAGGAGGCAGGACATCGCAGCAGAGATCCATCGGACATCCAGTGGGGGTAAGCATGGCAGCAGGGTCAACCAGTGTCCCGTGTATGAGGCTGAACAACTGTGAGCAGTTTAAAGAGGAAGGCTGGTGACTGAGTGGTGTTTGTGCTGGGGGTGGGTGGATATATCCATCAACACAAGACAACAGAGAAGCACCTGGGGGCTCAACGCCAACCAGTCAGTCACAAGAGCAGGAAGACCTCCTCCGGAACACACCCAAGCTGGGACACAGGATTCACCTACTAGAAGGACTGGCTTAGTCCGTCGCAGGTTATAGGTGATAGGAGCCCTGCTCTCACTCTCAGAGAAAGGTACAAAGATTTCAATGTATTTCCAGAAAAAGAGATAAAGCACATACACTGACAGGGCAGTGGTGGGGGGCCCAGCGGCAGGGGTTCCCAGAAGCAGTGAGCTCATTCGCTGCCATGTATGGCTTCTAAATATTGCCTGTAAGGAAAGCAATCAGGCTCCTTGGAGAACGGGTGGAAGAGAAAATACGATGAGATGAGCGTGGAAGCAGGCAAGGCCAGAAAGTCAGGAAGTGCTCAGAAAACCACAGGATGCAGAACGTCGAGAGGACAAGGAAGCCAGCCAGAGCTCCCGATGGGGCAGAGCTGGAGCTGCTGCGGGCGGCTAAGTATGTGACACGGTGCTGGACCGTAAGGCAGAGAACAGAGTGATGCCCGGGAGTCACTCTCAAACGGGACAAATGAACGACTGAATAAACAAACAACTAATTAATAAACAGAAGGAATGAGGGAAATATAAAATCAGTGTTAGTACCACAGTGATAGTTGCTGTAAGCAAGATTCACTGATGATGCTAAAAATAGTGCGTGAGATTTTCAAGGGGAAATGGGATATTTGCATAACCTCATAGTATCTCCCCCCAAACATTCATCAATTAATAATGTGCTTTTAATTCATGTTGAGAATTTAACAAATTCTCAGCAACTGCTCTACCCTCCTAGGAGGTGGAGATGGACTCAGTGACCAGAAAACAGAAAGGGAACAGCAGTGACACTGGGTGAGGATGCCTGCAGACTTATCCTCAACCAGGCAACCAAGCCAACATCACAGCCTTAAGTCACGTTCATATGATGGACACTCACAGGATGAGAGGGGAGGGACACATCACCTCTGCGGTCTTCATCCCAAAATCCATATCCCAGTTGGACCGTGAGAGAAGACTGCTGCTGCTGCTGCTAAGTCACCTCAGTAGTGTCCGACTCTGTGCGACCCCACAGACGGCAGCTCACCAGGCTCCGCCATCACTAGACCAACCCAAACTAAGTGTCTACAACACACCTGATGTCTTCAAAAGTTTGACAGTTACAAAAACCAAAAAGACGGAGAAACTGTCCCGGGCTGAAAGTGACTGAGGAAACATGACGACAACACGCAAGGCGGCATCTGTTTCTCTCTGGACAGAAAGGGAACACTAGCTAGTGAAGGGGTGGTGGTGGGACCAGAATCAGAAAGCCCCCCAAAAGACAAGTGCACCAGCTCGCTTTAGGGGCAGAAAGGTGACTCCACTCCGAGGCTCACTCTACAGCCACGAACTCAGGCCCTGGGGTTCAAGCCACCCCATAGTTTGAATCCTGACTTTCACTGGGGCAAGGGTGTTATCTGATCACATGTCTCAACCCCTTTAAAGCCTGGATTTCCTCACCTGCTTACTCACACGGCTGCTGAAAGACTTACATCAAACAATATTCACAAGACCCCACCCAGTACTCCATGTGCAGCAGCTCTCTACGATGCAGGGTTGTTAATAATAGACATTCGCTAACATTTCCTGCCCGTGATGCTGAACCAAAGCCCAGGCAATGAGGCTTGGCATCATCTCCAATACAAGATTACTGTATTTACTCTTTCCCCCCTCCTTTTCCTCCCTATCTCCCGAACTTCTCCAGTTCCACCGATTTTGAAAAGGAAATAAAAGGGCTTTTTCCCTCTGCATAATTTCCCTGCCGACTGCCATTGTTCATGGCACTTGATGTAGCAAATTCTGGCAGTGTTTTCCCATTTGCTTTATTTGGAGAGTGGTTATTTACTGCTCCTGCTGTTTGGGGAGGAGCGACAGTGCTAGGGATCCACAAATAGCGAGGTGTGTCTACACAACAGTTAGTCCGTGGAGGGCACCGATGAGCTGGCTTCCTAACTTGAACCGCAGCTTGGCGACGATGGACCTAAGGGATTTTAGCCTGAATCACTCCAATCTAGACTCAGAAAGACGGTCCTTTGTTTTCCTGCATGCACCAACTCCCGGGAGGAATTCCAGCAGAAGAGCTAAGCAAGCAATCTGCTGGGAAACAAGCCCCACAGCATCAGCATCAACCAGCCCCGTCCCGACTAAAAGGGTCACCCACATCAACTAGCCCAAGTTCTCGGCACACCATGCCTGACCCCTAGCCCCACTGCCTGGTATCTGCCTGGCACTGGCCTCCCTGTGCCACCCTCTCCTCAGGCCCCCACATTCAGCTCCGTCCAGGCCTGGCCACCAGCAGTGCCAAAGCCAAACCCCTGTGACTGCAGCATCCACACACTTGCTGCTCAGGAAGTACCAGCTGAGCACCATTATGCCCACACCATCCTGGGCGCCAGAGCCTGAAAGGGGGCATCAAGGGCGAGGCCCACTTGAGTGGGGCTCAGACGACGAGGGCCAGTGGTGCACCCAGTTAATAAACGTGACTGGGTGGCCCCTGCAGGGCCTCCGGGGCCTCCCACTGAGATCTGCTAAACGACAGGACAGGCTGCTCAGAAGGGTCACAGGGCCACATCTCTGGTCAAGGGAGTCACTCAGAGGCTTGACAGGCAGAAGGGTGTCTATGACCCCAGTAAGCAGGGGCAGGCGCCTAGCCCCAAGCCACTTCTGCCAGCCACTTGCCATGTGACCCTGGGCTGATGCCTCAAGCTTCTCACCAGTAAAATGGGGACCTATCAGTACCAATCTCAGAAATGTGAGGGTTAAATGAGTCAAGACATACAAAGTGCTGAGAGCAGAGCTGGCCGAGAGTAAGTGTCACATTCATCAACATCATTACTCACCTGGATCATCAATTCTATAAACACTGTCACTGTTTTGTCAAAGACAAGAATCAATCATGCCAGGTTAAGACCTGAGCTTTTAAAACCAGGGTATGGGATTTAATCAAAAAGTGATGGGTGGTCACCACAGGGTTGGAACCAGGAGTGATATCATTTGATTGCTTTAAAAGGTCCCTGCAAGGCTGCCGCATGGAGCTGATCAGATGGCAGGACGCTCCCAGTGTGGGAAAGGAAGCTGGTAGGGGGTCAGCAGGGACAAGAAGAGGTTGGAGGAGAGGGTGCTGGGGGCATCAGTCAGCAGGTGGCATGGGAGCCTAAGGGGCGGGGGGAGTAGCAGGAGGGCGAGTACCTGGAGGTCTGGCAGAGCCCAGATACTTAGAACCTGGGGGCTGAGAGTTGGGGACTGGGTGACCCAACCACACTGGAGGCACGCCTCACCTCACCCACCCGTTTTCCTCAGCCTGCTGATCCGTCCTTTCCTTTCCCCACCAAGCCCAGACCAGGACCAAGCTTCATCCCTGATGATAAGAGGGAAGAATCCCCCCTTCACACTCAACACCAGGATACAGACGACACGGCAGACACACACAGAGCAGGCGTGGTGCTATCTGCTCATCTCACGCTTACACTTGGGCAGCAAAACGCACAGCTGTCAGGGGGCCCCACGTGAAATCACAATCTTCCAGAAGAAAAACCATACCTAACACAGGGTCTGCTATACAGCTGGACAAGCTTCGAACACATTAAATGTAAATCACAGAACTTATACATTCATCATAATCTTAAAGAAGACATTCTCACACTGTTTCTTTTAAATGCATCCAAAAAGCTTCAAGTTACCAATGTCTGAGTGTCGTTTTCCATCTGAGAAGAACGCCCTGGAACTCTAAGCAGAGAGGGAGTCCATCTCCTCAGCTGTGAAGGCCCAGAGCCATCAGGGGTGGGGAGGGCTGTCCACTGAAGCAGCCTCAGGCCTGATCTGAAGTTGTCCTGTTGCAGGTCAGCCTCACGTCAGCCTTCTGCGTGTGCGCGAGCTTCCTCTCAGTAAACTCTAGAATGCCTTTTCAGCAGGCAAAAACCCACATCTGGAATTCAAGAGTCCCATGGACTGCATGGAGATCAAACCAGTCTATCCTAAAGGAAATCAGTACTGAATATTCACTGGAAGGACTGATGCTGAAACTGAAACTCCAATACTTTGGCCACCTGATGTGAAGAACTGACACGTTGGAAAAGACCCTGATGCTGGGAAAGACTGAAGGCAGGAGGAGAAGGGGACGACAGAGAATGAGATGGTTGGACGGCATCACTGACTCAATGGACATGAATTTGAGCAAGCTCCGAGAGTTGGTGATGGACAGGGAAGCCTGGTGTGCTGCAGTCCATGGGGTCACAAAGAGTCAGACATGACTGAGTGACTGAACTGAACTGAATCCACTAAATTCCAATAAGTGAAAATTGATCACAAACTGCAAGCTGATGACCTGAGACAGGACCTGGCATAAGGCTGGTTGACCAGCACGGGGGCAGCCACAGACCCAGGCCCCATCCAGCCACTTCTGTCCTCTCTGCTATCCAAGTTTCTGAGATGGAACCAGCCTGTCTCCATTCTCGCCTCAGGTTTCTACTGCCTGGCTCTCATCCACCGCTTCAACTGTAATTTCAAACAGAGAAAGTTAAAGCAGGGGAACTAGCCCTTTTCCCGCCCAACCACCGTCTTGACTCCCTCCATACCGTCTCTACCCTCTGCCAGGCCAGGAAGAGGTGCACCAACCCTGGAGACCTTCACGCTGGCATGGCACAAATATATGTTGCAAAGAGAACAACTCCAGTGAGCTAAGGTACTAGTTAATGGGCTTCCCTGGTGGCTCAGATGGTAGAGAATCTGCCCACAATGTCGGAGACCTGGGTTCGATCCCCGGCTCGGGAAGACTCCCTGGAGAAGAAAATGGAACCCACTCCACTATTCTTGCCTGGAGAATCCCCATGGACAGAGGAGCCTTGCGGGCTACAGTCCATGGGGTCACAAAGAGTTGGACATGACTGAGTGACTCACACACACACAAAGTGAAGCATTCATTTGACAAAGCAAAGTTCTACTCCCAACAATGCTATGGAACACAGAATTTCGATGTTAACTAGAAATGCTGAGCCCTAGGGACCTGGGANCAGTCCATGGGGTCACAAAGAGTTGGACATGACTGAGTGACTCACACACACACAAAGTGAAGCATTCATTTGACAAAGCAAAGTTCTACTCCCAACAATGCTATGGAACACAGAATTTCGATGTTAACTAGAAATGCTGAGCCCTAGGGACCTGGGATGTTGCTCTTGCTTCCTACTGCCAAGGCCGACACTGCCAGGCCCCCTGGCTGCTTCTTGCTTGACCCTTCCCATGGATATACTGTCTCTCACAGCCTCCAGCTTTTCTCATCTTCTGCTACCCACCTCACCCCTCAGCAGACCTTAACAACAAACAAGGACTTAAAAGACCCCGTTCCCAGCCAGCATTCCCTTCATGAAGCCACTTCCTCTCCACCTAACCCTCCAGAGCACCCCACTGTGAAACTTTCTGGCAAGCCCAGCAACTTCCAAGTGTCATAGCCAAGCAGGGCTTTTGTAGTTTCAGAGCCTGCATTCCCCCTACAGTATCTGCCATCAACTTTCTGCCTGAGACCTGGGCCCCCCTTCTCTCTCTCCTCCATCACCACCTGGTCTCCAGTGGCCAACCTTTCCTCTGCCCCGTCCTCCCCATAAGCTCCAAGGGTCACAGTACCAACCCTGCATCTTTCACACACAGTGTTTCTCTGGAAACACTGCCAGTGAGGTATCCTGTTTGCACCCCTGGCTGTGCCTGCTCCCTGTTAACTTGCAAACAAGCCATAGTACCAAACTCTTGAGTTAGAAACCACTGGCGATTTCCCACAAGATAGACCCACTTCTTCAGCGTGAGTCAGGGTCCTTCACCAGGTCATCCCAGCCCCCAGGTACAGACAAGCCCTCTCTCCTCGGACCTCCCACAGGACCACAAGAACACCAGCACACCACTACTGAAATTCCCCAACAGGGCTGCCTACCCTTTTCAACCTGCTGACCTCCCACGCCATCTCCCTGGGAGTCTGGCAGAGCCTCCCCACTAACTGTGCCTGGTGTTTCTGTCTGTCTTGTTTTGGAAGGGAGGAGGGTTGTTGGGGTATGTGTGTGTGCATTCCAGACTCTGACACAGCATCGATGGTACTCACAGTGTGAGACCAGAATCGGCAGCTCTAAGCTTACGTAACATTGAGAAGCAATGAGTACCTGACCCTAGAGATAAAGTGGAAGGCCAGGCAAAGGGGTTCACATGTCTGACTCAGTCAGAGCAAGGAACATCTTTGAAGGAATTCAGATTTTTTTTTTTTAAAGCAGAATAGTTTAGCGCTCAAGGACACAGCCTCTGGAGTCAAGGTCCCTGCTGGGCCACCAACCAGCAAAGGAAGCATGGACAAGCTGGCCCAGTTCTCCAAGCTTCGGTGTGCTCACTGGTGCAATGAGGAGCGTAACCCCTCACTGAGGAGACAGCACAGGCTTGTGAGCTAACAGACTGGCAGCAGATGACCCCCAGAATCCACCCACGAGTTGTGTTGGTCCTTAGCCCCAATTTACACACATGAGATTGCACAATTCAGGTCCAAATACACACTAACTGTGACCTCTGGGTGCTAGCCACCTGCCCACGCACACGACCCTAAGCTCTGAGAGTGTGTGGTCAGGCTCTCACACTGACAAAACACACTTCTCCACACACATTCAGGGTCTTGGTCAGAGCAGAGCTGTTTTCACAGCCTGACAACAGCTCAACATGGAAGAGATGGCGGCCCAAGAGTTCAGCCAAAGCAACAACATGCCATGGGAACACTAACGCCTGCTGGATTTCAGTTTCTGCAAATAGTACTTTCCGTTCTCATTAGTTACAGGCTGCCAGGGAATTTTAGCTGCGAACAGAATGAAGACAGGCTGGAGAAACACTCCTACTATTTATAAAGTTCTGTGTCACAGACTCACTCCTCCCTAAGAGCCCCCTCCTCTTGCATATATACGAGCTGAGACCCTCCAGCCAGTGCTGCTTTGAAGGGGGCTGAATGGATGGCTGGACAAGACTCAGGCCACGGGCTGGCCAGGTGCTCCCGTAGCCCCAGGGTTGTGAGCAGCAGCACCATGCCACTCAGCCTCGCCGAGCTATTTTGCTGTTTGGCTCCCGCTGCCTGTCCCCACACAGCACTGTTAATTTTATTGCCTCCTGAAAAAAGTGCTTTGGAGGCGCCTCTTAGACTACTGTATATATTTGCAACTCCCATACTTTTACCCTTTAAAGTAGCGGAACTAGATACTCTATCGAATGTAATTATCTCATTGGACTAACAATGCCTGAGGAACACAGCCCGGTTTCTGGCAATGCAGACTGGAGAGTTCTATGTAGAGGTTTACAAAGATCTTTCTTTACTATTGGAAGTCACAAACAAAACCAGCATCAGAAAGGCACCTCTGACAGGCAGCCTTTCAAATATGGCATGCCTGCTCAGGCTACTGATGGGAAACCACTCCTCCTTTCACGGAGGACACGCTCTGCCTTCCTCGGGGACGGGCCCTGGCAGGGGACCTGAGGGTGCACAGGTCACGGCCCTGACAAGGGAGCCGACAATGACTCTTCAGTCACACCCTCGCCTTCCAAGGGATGGAGGAGCCGGAGAACCTGTCTTCAGGCACCAGAACAGGGTTCCCAACGGGCATCCTGCAATCCCAGAGACCAGACTCACACACGGCCCACCGAGACAGGCCGTCCCTGTCCATGGTCGGGCCCAAGAAAGAAGGGGCTGGGACTCAGTTTCACCACATGTCTGTTCACACCCGCACACAGAGGCCCCATCATCTCCCAGGCATGCCTAGAGTTAACACTGGGATGTCAGGGTTAATGTTCCACATCAAGATGCTGGGCTTCAAAATCTGTCTTTAAATGTAAAGAGTAAGGTTCTTTCAAGTCAAGAAATGCAAATAAAAACCAACAATACCACCTCACACCTGTCAGGGGCTTCCCTGGTAGCTCAGCTGTAAAGAATCCACCTGCAACACAGGAGACCTGGGTTTGATTCCTGGGTCAGGAATTCCGCTAGAGAAGAGACAGGCTACCCACCCCAGTATTCTTGGGTTCCTGGTGGCTCAGACAGTAGAGTCTCCCTGCAATGCGGGAGACCTGGGTTCAATCCCTGGGTTGGGAAGATCCCCTGGAGGAGGGCATGGCAGCCCACTCCAGATTCTTGCCTGGAGAACTCCATGGACAGAGAAGCCTGGCAGGCTATAATCTATAAAAATACTGAATCACTATGTTGTACACTGCCAACTAATACAATATTGTCGGTCAAACGGTTTGTAACATAAACCAATCATCTTCCATGTCAAAAAAGTAAGCAAAGAGCACAAGAACAAAGGATCTGCTGATCTACCAAGTTCTGCCATCCCAAATGTGGCCACACGGTTCAATGGGTGAGCTCAACTCCCTGAACTCACTTTCAGTACACTGAGACCCACCTCACCCTTCCCCCGACAGCTCTGCCCACTGTCCCAGCTCAGGTCAACGAGTTCTTCCTAAATCCTCTTGCTTTCAGATCCCCCTCTAGCCATCCTACCCCTCTTCACTGATTCTTCTTCTTCAACCATCCCCAGAGCTTCAGAACGCTTTCCCCAATCTCTCACTGGCCACAGCCCTTCTCCTTTCAGAGATAAAACTTTGTTCCCACGATTACAGCCATCACGTCTAAGATGATGAGTGGCTCCAACTTTTGCTCCCCTCCCTGAACTTCAGACTGACATGCTCCTGTCGGCTAACCACTTCCACTCACAGGTCCCCACTCACCTCGTACCTGAAACCAAACGCACCCTCCTTGGAACCACAGAACCCCCAAAGGCTCTTGCGGTGGGGACACAGTCACTTTACAAAGTTAGAGAAGTGGGGCTAATTACTAAGGACAGGATAAAGAATGTGTCTAGGAAAAATCAGCCCCCTCTCCTGTTCCACGAAGCAAGCAACCACCCCTACCTACTCTCCAAAATCTCAAGTTACTCCACAGGGAACTGAAGATAGCTAGACACATACACACACCCGCCTCCATCTGCACATATGTGGCCATCCTCTCACGAGAGTGAGAGGATACTGCAGCCCTGAAGGACACAATATTATGTTAAAGGATAGCAACAACCTCTTTCAGAAAACAAAGAAAGAGCTTGTGGAAATGAATAGTGATAGCAAAGTAAAAACTAACTCAATACAAAAGAACTGGAGGACGCAGATGATCGTGCATGAGTTTCCCAGGAAAAAAGTCAGGGACAGAACACACAGGCATTATCACATTTTTACTGCGTTTTGCAGATACTGCTTTCTTTTCTAAAGAAACAAATTGAAGCTTTATGACAACCTTGCGTTCACTACCAGGTAAGGGTTAGCATTTTTTAGCAAAAAAAAAAAAATTATTTAATTAAGGTGTGTATATTAGTTTTTGAATTATAATGCTATTGCACACCTAATAGGCTTATAGTGTAAACAACTTTTACATGTACTTGGAAACAAAAATATTCATATCACTTTGATATTTGCATTACTGCAGTGGTTTGGAACCAAACCTGCAATATCTGCAGGGTGTGCCTATCATCAAAAAAAAGAGTATTGGAACAACAGATCCAATTTCCTAATAACAGAAAAATTAGATGAAGAATAAAGAAAATACAGGGGAGAAGATAACCAGAAAGAATTTAGAGACATTTTGCAGAGATGGAGAATATCAACCTACAGTCTGACAGGCCCACCAGGCGCAAAGCACACTGAACTGAACGAGAGCCAAACCCAGAGAAGCAGAACACACTTTGGGAAGAGCAGGAACACGGGGAAGAGTAAGCTCAGTAAGAGCAAGAACCAGGATGCCCTCTGACTCTCAGGAGTGCGCTGTGAGCCAGAGAAAACAAGGAATGCAGGGCACACTGCCAGCTTAGCACTCAGCAGAGAGCCGGACCACCAATCCAGTATAAGGCAACACAGACAGGTTCAGGCACTTGGGAGAGCGACCAGCTTGCCCCAGTTTGCCCAGGACTTTCTTGGCTTCAACACTGGATTCTCACATCCTGGGAACCCACTCAGTCATGGGCAATCGTCTGCCCACAAAACAAAAGGCCCTTATTCCAAGAACCCCTTAATCCCAGGAAAATTAGGAAGTCTGGTGACATCTCAAAAACATTCTCTCAAGGACACTTTCTCAGGAAGTTACTAGCAGGTGTTCTCAACCAAAACTAAGAGTAAAGGAAGACTAACGTCCACAGTTCCCATCACATTTAATGGTAAAAGTGTGACTGCTTTTCCCCACGTCTAGGAACAAGAAAGGATGTCCACTCTTACCGCTCTAGTCAATGCAATACTGAAGGTGCTAGCCAGGGCAATTGGGCAAGAAAATAAATAAAATGCACCCAGAAGGGAAGGAAGAAGTGAAAATATCTCTATTTGCTGAGGACACGATCCTGTAGACAGACAGATAATAGATAGGTCCTTAAGAATTCACTAAGAATTATGAGTTAAGCAAAGCTGGGGGATAAAAAAATCAATATGAAAAAATCAACTGCATTTCACAAGAGCAGCAGTGAACAATATGAAAAAGAAATTAAGATAATTCCAATCACGATAGCACCGAAAAGAATAAAATGCTTAGGAATAAATTTAACAAAAAAATGATAAAACTTACACCCCAGGGACGTTCCTGGCAGTCCACCAGTTAAGACTCTGTACTTCCATTGCAGAGGAACTGCTTTCCTAACTGCCATAAGCTGTAACAGAGTGGCAAAGAAAATGCCATTCCTAAATGCAATGTAAACATTAACTATCCGGATATTAATTGCACTCAGAATACATGAAACCCGTATATAATTCTCTAGGACAACTTTCTGTAACAGAATTTAATGAGAGAAGGAAAGGAAACCATGAACTAATGCTATAAACTAATGATATATTTAGCCATGAACTAATGATATATTTGTTTTTAACAGGATTTTTTTAAAATTTAACGGGAGTTTACTTGATAACATACTGAGTTGCCCAAAATGTTTGTTTGGGTTTTTCCATCACAAATACCACAAGACACTCCACATGAAGAAGTGACTGTTATGCTTTTCACAAAATTTGCAGTAAGAGATTTTGGCTTTCTTGAAAAAATCTGAAGTCTCTGCTAAAGCCTATCTGAACTGCATGATGACTCATTTCCACACCCACCAATTCAAGGTGGCCCTAGACAGCGCAGACCCAAGGACTAGCCTGGCCACAACCCTGCCCTTCTTATGAGTTCCTGAGCACACGCAGGGCCTTCACCTTCCTGCCTCCTGCCACGACATGGGCTGGAATACCAGGAAGCCCCCACTCCTAGCTCCTGGGGCCCTGTCCAGCACACCTTCTCCCGGAAGCATTTCAGATGTCTAAGTGGGTTGTCTGACCTCTTCCTGACACTCATCATACTGGACTACAGCTGTCTATTGCCATCCCCACACCATGAGCCTGCAAGCACCTCCTGTCCCTCCGGGTCCAACGGCAGGGCCTGGCACGGGACACAGGAGACACAACATACAGGTGGGATGAGAGGGTAGAAGGGCAGAACCATAAAGAGACACTTCCTCTAACATCAGGGTGGCCTGCGAAAAGAAGAAACTTCAAATAATCAGTTTCCTACCACTGAACTGATGGATCCCCACATTTGAGAGAGTGGAAGGGCAGAGGACAGTCCACCCCCATTGCTGAGGGTCAGGACCCCACACCCACAGCTGCTGAGCACAGGCTGGGCCATCCCATGAATGGAGTGCTGCCATGCCTTTGGCCCCAGTGGCCAAAACTGAGGAAACTGAGGAAAAGGGAAGCCTGGGAGCCAAGCCCAGACAGGTGAAACACAGCAGTCCCTGGGGACACTGCCACCCTCCTCAGCAGCTGGCCCAAACTCGTGACCACATGGAGGCTGTCCACACTTGCGATGAACAGGTGATGACAGGACAACTCTACAGCAAACAACATCAGTGCTCAGACCAGTCAGCTGTGCAGGCAGAGGTCCAGGAACAGGTGGCCTCCCTGGGAGACTATCTGTAGCACTGTGAAAACAGAACCAGACACACACTCCCTGGGAGAAAAGGAAAGACAAAGAGAAATGTGTGTTTCCTCTAGATCCTTGAGAATATTTCAAGTAACAGTAGAAGAACCAGATACATTTTGCTTACAAATAACATTTCACAGATTGCCCTGAGATTTCAACAGAAACTAATTTCCAGGGTTTCAGTCACAGCTACTGAACAAATGCAGCCCTTCAGTGTGCTGTTAACAAGTTCACTATATAATAACCTATAAACAAATAAACACACATGCAATTCATATGCCAAAATCCTCTAACAATCATGTCTCTAGAATGAGAATCAGAATAAAAAATTGATCAGTATATAAATTTGGGACTTCCTTGGTGGTCCAGTGCTTCAGAATCCACCTTGCAATGCCGAGAACTCACGTTTGATCCCAGGCTGGGTCCGTCTAGTCAAAGTGATGGTTTGTATGGATGTTGAGAGTTGGACTACAAACAAAATTGAAAGCCAAAGAATTGATGCTTTTGAACTGTGGTATTGGAGAAGACTCTTGACAGTCCCTTGGACTGTAAGGAGATCTAATCACTTCATCTTAAAGGAAATCAGTCCTGAATATTCATTGGAAGAACTGATGCTGAATCTGAAANAATTGAAAGCCAAAGAATTGATGCTTTTGAACTGTGGTATTGGAGAAGACTCTTGACAGTCCCTTGGACTGTAAGGAGATCTAATCACTTCATCTTAAAGGAAATCAGTCCTGAATATTCATTGGAAGAACTGATGCTGAATCTGAAACTCTAATACTTTGGCCACCTAATGCAAAGAACTGACTCACTGGAAAAGACCCTGATGCTGGGAAAGACTGAAGCTGGGAGGAGAAGGGGACAACAGAGGATGAGATGGTTGGATAGCATCATTGACTCAATGGACTTGAGTATGAGTAGGCTCTGGGAGTTGGTGATGGACAGGGAGGCCAGGCGTGCTGCAGTCCATGGGGTCGCAAGGAGTCAGACATGACTGAGTGACTGAACTGAACTGGGGAATTAATATCCCACATGCCGCAGAGCAACTAAGCTCACGCTGCAACTACTGTGAGCTTTGCAGCTCATGCACCACAAGAGACTCCCGCATGACACCATGAAGATACTGAGTGCTGCAACTAAGACGCAAAGCCACCAAATAAATAAGTATTTAAAAACATATAAATGTGTGCGTGTGCATGTGTATATAAGCTAAACTTCTCGTAGAATAAAGAAACCTGAAACCAGCTCATTCCACCTGTTTAAATGTGCATGAAAACAGCAAAGTCCTACCTGGCTGATAGCTACCAAAGGGAGAGATGCCATGAAGTGCCGGGGGCCTGGAGGTAGCAGGTGGACTCTGCCTACACACTGTCCTCTGCCCCCAAGCCCCAACACTCCCCTCTAGACTTCAGGTAGCCTATTTACAACTAATCTGAGCCTGAAATAGAGCCTAATTTTAGAAAAAAGCCCCAACAATCTTCTGCCTGTCTCATCACACTGTGAATTTTCCAGGCGTACAACCGTGTATGAATCTGTTTGATTCTGGGCTCTCCTGAAAGTTAGTCACCTCTCTGAAAACGCCTGACTAGCACAGCGCTTAAGTGACTGGCACCAGCAGACTTAAGTACCTGCCCTGGTAAACTTCACCTAGGATAGTAAAGTGCAACGACACAAAGTGCTTCTTATAGAAAGGGAGCACGGTCTGACAAGGTTAGGAAGCTCAGGAGGAAACCGAGTTTCCACTTTGTAAATAAATGAACGCTTAGCAACTCTTTGGAGAATCACCTCTTGATATAAACTTATAGAAAAGCAAAACAGGATCTAAAGAAGGGATCCCCAACCTCCTGGCCACAGACCAGTACCTCCAATCAGATCAGCATCGGCATTAAGATTAGAAACAAAGTGCGTAACAAATGTAATGTGCTTGAATCATCCCAAACACCATCCTCACCAAGCCACATAGCTTATGCCCACAGACAAAGCCACCTGCCAGCCTCTGTGCCCAGGAAGAACAGTGTGCACAGGGCTCAGGCCACACTCAGGGGATGCTGCGGCCCCATGCAAGACAACTGCTCTGTGCATGTGCAGGACAGAGGGCTGACGGGACCTGAGATGACCCAGCACAATCCCCTCACTTACCCAGGACGGAACTGAGACTCGCCCACAGGCACTGTCCACAGCTCTGCTGCCACCTTGTCCTGACCCAGGCTCAGAGGTTGAGTCCACGCAGACGCTTTTGGGGAGTAAGCACTAAGCGGTGCCTCAGAGACTCTCTAGAACAGGGAGGTGAGGGAGCTTTTCCCCAGCAGGAGCACTGCTCAACAGGTGTCTTTCAGACCACAGGACACTCCCGGAAGATGTGTAGCCCCTCAGTGTCACCAGTGCCTCAGAGAGGGCCAAAGCTGAGCCAAAGACTCCCACCCAGGGACCCAGACCTGTCAGAGTCCTCTTGCAAAACGTGGTCCCTACAGTGTATCACAGATATCATAAGGACACCTGAAGAGACATTTCGGAAACGGAACACTGGATCCACATCTCATGCATACAGAGAGAGCAAATGGATCTTTTATAAATATAAAAAAATGAGACCACACAAGGGTTATTTTCACAGAACTATAGAAAAAACGCATACATGTACTTGAGGAAAATGGCTGAAATCCTTCCTGAACTGAGCACAGGAAAAGCTTTCTAATTCAAACTCCAGAACTCTCCCCCCAAAATTGATAAATTTTATAACACAAACATTATGAATATTAAAAAATGCTTTTGCTTGGAGCAAAACCTAACATAAACAAAGTTAGGAGACAAACTGAAGGAAAATATTTATAATATATTGCAGATAAAAGCCTAATTTCTCCAAAATAGACAGCAAGCTCTTAAAAGTCAAAGTAAAAAAATAAGAAACCCTAACAGAAAAATGAGCAAAAGACAGAGTATTCTCAGAAAAAAAGATATACAATTAGTCTTAGCTGCGTGACACTATGCACAACTTTACACATGATAAAGGAAATAAACATTAAAAATATGAATGTATCTCATCTTTCAAAGGGTAAAAAATCCAAAGGCTCGGCACACCCTCCGCTGGCCGAGCAGTGGGGACAGGCTCGTAGACACTTGCGGTAGAAATGCAGACAGCTCAGCCTCCACGGGGGAGTGTCCATAGCTGATCTAACAAAGCCACCGACGCAGGAGCAACTGTAAGGGCGGGGGCAGAGGGAGCACGTGGGCAAGTTTCCGGTTACTTCCCATTTGGGAATATCTTGTTCTGGGCGGTGATTCATGGCAATGCTTGCTTGTAAAAACACATCAGACGATACTTGAGAACTGCACCCATAGCAGATGTGTGTGGTGTGTCACGCCTAAGGGCCCCGTCTTCGCAAACTCCCTTCCCTGGGAGATTCTGAATTCAAGTTGGCCAGAAGTTGCCTGTGGATCAAAGTGAAAGTTTCACGGGGGCAGCAGCCTCAACTGTGAGACGCACAAGACATAGGCCTGGGGTGTCTCGTGGGCTCCAGCTCAACCTCATCACTTACAGCTAACCAGGTTTCCAGCTGGTGGCTAAACAGACCACTGTCAGGCCTCCAAGAACCACGACTAAGCAGGATGTGGCTAAATTTACCAAGTATTCCAGGGGCCTTCCCAGTCTGGAGCCAGGTGATCCAGTGTCTAGGGACAGCGAGAAGATGACGGGGCCAGGGGGCCCTCAGCAGAGGTGGCCTTGTTCCCTCAGCAGAGCCAGGGGCAAGCCCTGTACTGAGAGGGCACCTTGCTGAGTCAGCTGGTGCTGATGCCCGAGAGCACGTGTCTCCCCAGAACCCAGGAGGGCACCCTGGGCACATGGAGGGGGCAGTTCAGGCAGATGACCTTTCCAATTTCTCACGTACAACCTGCTTCGGAAAATTAGCTGGGGGGGTGTACCCCTCAAGCCTAAGTTGTACTTATGCACACAGACCAAGTCTGAGATGCAGAAAAGGATACATGACCTCAGGCAGGCTGAACCCAGAACCAGTGGCACACGGTCAGAGAGGGAGGAGGTCAGAAAAGGAGCCAGGGCATACAGGTGAGTGTCCTCCCAAGAGGGGGAACATTCTGGTAGGATCTAGAGATGAGCAGGGAATGAGCGGGGGATGGAGGCAGGCGGGAAGAGCGGGAGACGGCTCCCTGGGGGAGAAGTCTGAAATAAAATGGTACAGAGTGTGAGATTTGCAGGACAAAAGGTAGTATCTTACACACCTGCCTGAGTGTGCATGAGACTAAAGGGAATGGAGAACGGCAATAAACTGAGTAGGAGGCTTCAAGCCCCAGTCTGCGTGGAGGGGTCAAAGATGCTGAGATAGACCCAGCTCTGGTCTTGCCCAAATGAGAAGGGCCAGTGTGCTGAGGGCAGGACAACAGAAGGACTACAGGTTCACCTCCTGCCCTATTCCCAGCACACGCGAAATATGAACCAAGTGGCACCGAACCCAGAGAGTGTGAGGACACGTCTGGGGACACGTAGGAAGTGGCGCTCCACTCCTGCAGAACAGCAACGGGCACAGAACAGCCGAGGCCACCCGTGCCCTGCTGAGCACTGCTGGAGACCAGCTGGCAATCAGCGACAGACTTCACAGGCAGGGCAACTGGAGTCTGGAGCACAAAAAGGAACACAAAATCGGGAATCTCCAGGCCCTGAGACAAGCCAGCTTCCTAGGATGGCGGCCACCAAATTCTACAGGGAAAGAAGTGTTGCTGCGAGCCCCAGAGGGAACAGGGCACCAGGACCCCACAACAGACACGATCACCCTTCCAAGTGATGGGAGGGATACTGCACTCTAGAAAATCCATCGGCCAGCTGAGAAACGACTGGTGATCACTGAAGTTAAAACAAAGGAAACACAAAAGGTGAACTCCAGGAAAGTAGTTTTCTCTGGGAGCACCCTGCAATCGGGGTGGTCAAATGGGGTCTGAGATTTATCTATGTTTCTGAGTGTACTCTTCAGTTATCTGTGTAAATAAAAATTAATGAAAAATTTCACAGGAACATATTTTCTGGATGAAATAAATGAGAACTCAGTGCTTCTATAACAGTCCCTCAAGGGGCAGGGCATCTAGAAGGGAAAAGGCCCCATGGACTAAACGCTGGGTTAAATCACGTGTTTCTCTATTCCAGACCGACCTCCAGGAGACAATGGCATGGCACAGACCAACGACACACGGACGTCTCAAGAACACACCGGTCACAGAAACAGATGCCTCTGCTGACCCAAATCTGTCTTTTTTTATTCTGTGGACCAAAAACCTTATGAAAAAGGACAACCCTACTCCTAGGCTTCTGAGCTGTCTCATTTTCCTCAATGAACATGTATTACTTCTGAAGACACTCTGAGGACTTTCAGAATCCCAGTCTGTTCGGTCACCATTCTCTAACTCCACAAGAAACAAGGCCGATAGAGCAGTCAGTCACTGAGCAGTTTACTCAGCGCAACACGCCAGGCGGCCGCTCCAAGGGACACACAGCACCGATGAGGCGGCCGCTCCAAGGAACACACAGCACCGATGAGGCAGCGAGGACACATCTGTAAGAGTCACTGTGTGAAAGAAGCAAGGGAGGAACAGTGTACACAGCATGCTATCATCCCTGCAGAGATTCCATCTGAAAGGCAGGGTGGTGGCGTGGGGGAGGCTGTGCCTGTGGGAGCAGGCGTGCGTGGGAACTCTGTACTCTGCTCGCTTTGCTGTGAACCTGAAACTCCTCTAAAAAATAAGTCTGTTTTCTAAAAAGTAGGGGCGAGGCATAAACAAACATCTA
Source organism: Oreotragus oreotragus (assembly GCA_006410675.1). Lineage (NCBI taxonomy): Eukaryota > Metazoa > Chordata > Mammalia > Artiodactyla > Bovidae > Oreotragus > Oreotragus oreotragus. The sequence goes on from SJYX01009868.1 coordinate 381,746, forward strand.
CGGATCCTCACAGACTTCCTAAATGGTGACTGGCTCATGCCTGGAGTTGGGGTCGGGGGAGAGACGCCTCTGTGGAAAGAGCAGGAGGCGGGATCAGGATGAGAGGAGGACTGACGTTCCATGGCTCCCCTTTCTGCCGCTACAATCCCTTTAAATATCTGCATATAGCATTTTTCAAAACACAGTAAAAAAATAGTTTTAAGGAAAAAGGAAGTTCTAGTGCTAGAGGGGGACTTCCCTGGTGGCTCAGACAGTAAAGAATCTGCCTGCAATGCTGGAGACCAGGGTTCAATCCCTGGATTGGGAAGATCCCCTGGAGGAGAGCATGGCAACCCACGCCAGTATTCTTGCCTAGAGAATTCCATGGACAGAAGAGCCTGCCCAGCTACAGTCCATGAGATCACAAAGAGTGAGACACGACTGGGCAACTAAGCATGAGCATCAGGGCTAGAGAGATGACAGGAGGCGGATCTAAGCAGACACTGCGGTAGCAAAACCAAAGGTCCTCGGCCACAAGACCACCAAGTGGGAAAGAGATGAGCACAAGCAGGCAGTCTGTAAAGAAATGACCTCTGGACCCAGGGGCACAGCCTCCACCCTGCAGCCAACCAGGGCAAGTGAGACTCCAGCCCCCGGGCCACCCTCGGCAGGGCTCTCCCCAGTATCCTTGGCAGAAACCTGAACACTGCTGTCAAAGTGAGATCTACTCTGATCATGAAGAGGGCACTGCCCACCTGCCGGAGGACAGGGACCACACCCAACTCCACCGACCCTTGCTGCGTGGCAACCATCCCCTTCCTTCCCGAGCCTGAGCTCTCGGAGGTACTCCCTTTGTGTTTTGCTGCTTTTGCTCTTCAGAGAGTTGGGGACTTGTTTTTATTGGGATGGAGAACAGACTTCTTTCTGTTCTCTTATTCAGGACCCAACAGAGAGGGCTGGGGTGGGCGGTCCCACAAAGCAAGTTAAGAGACCAGTCGTCGTGACTTCGCTTGGTGCAACACCCATTCTGCCAAGCACGTGGGAACAAGCGTCAGGAGTCCACATGCAGGTCCTGGGGTCATGGGGTCACTCTGTAGGTACCAAGGTCACAGGGCCAGCCTGTGGGCACCAGGGTTGCAGAGTCAGCCGCACTGCCTTCAGAAACCAGAGGCCAGAAAAGACCTGGCAGTTTGTTCTCCTGGGAGAATATGAGCATTTGAAATTACATTCCTCCTACTTTATTCAGCTTTCCCCAGGGACGCCCAGAAAATGCTCCTGTTTTTAGGTCACAGCTAGTCCTACCTACCCACTTACTGTGACACCCTGGCAGCAGCAGAACAGAAAGCTCCCAGGGAGCGAGCCTGCCTGCCCAGGGATGCTGGCGGGGGTGGAGTGGCTGCTCGAGGCACAGGGCTTTGCAGAGCCCGGGGGAACCGGCACTTCCTGCTGATGTGCCCCACAGAAAAGATTTTGTCTAAGCACCTGGGGGCTCACGGAAATCTGAGGGGCACTGACTCCGTCCCCTTCACCGCCCCCCATGCCACACTTAGTGCGAGTCACACTTGACCCACTCAACCCCACCCCACGGAAGAATTGGCCAAGGAAGGCAGAAAGATTATGCCGGAGGAGGGGAGTAGTTCCTTCCAACTCCACACACGACAATGCCACCCACAGCCCAGCATGGGGCTTGCTGCCGGAAGCAGAACGCACTGACAGAACCGGGACTGCTCATTTAGCTGGGGACAGCCAAGCACCCACTCCTCCCCCTCCGCCTCCCTCCAGCTCAGAGCAGCTGGGGAAGGAGGAGGCATCGAAGGCGCTGCCCCTGCACCAGCCGGCCAGAGGCCCCACCGGGCCTGGCGCTGCTGAACGCCACGTGCCCCAGATCCTGAGACAAACCTACACGTTTCATTTCATAAACACTTGCTGGATGAAAGAACCCAACTGAGCCCTCTGCCTGAACTAACACTCTCATTTTACTGTCTCTCTTCACCCTCACAACAACCCTTTAAGCTGAGAATCATCACCTCTACCTGACAGATGGGAAAACTAAGGCCCGAAGGCCAGACAGCTTAACAAGGTCTGAGCTGGCATCTGAATGCAGGGTTTCTGACTCCCAAGATGCACACTCTTAATCCATACCATGAGTTTTTTTTTTTTTTAAGAGGGGGCAGAGAAGAACACTGGAAGTGAAAAGTTGGGCAGGACAGTTTCAGAGGTAAAGAAACCGGGAAACGGGCATCGCCCAGGCCTAGGAGCCAGGACACCAGCAGTGACAATACACCTGGTGCCCAGATCCTCAATTTCAGACCATTCTCCAATCAAAACCCGAGGCCCAGGACTTCCTTGGTGGTTCAGTGGTTAAGACTCCACGTTCTAAAGTAGGGAGAGTGGGTTCAATTCCTGGTTGGGGAACTAAGTTCCCACATGTAGCATGGCAAAAAAACCCCAAAAATGCAAAAAACAAACTCCAAGGTCTCTTGGAGAAAAAGCTGACTTTACAACAGGATGACATGGAACATCTTGCGGCACAAGCATGTAGAGAAGGGCTCAGAAAATGACGTGAAGACGTCAAAAGGATAAGTCCATCTGACAGGCTTCCTGAGCAACACAAGACATGGGGGTCATAACACACAGTCAACATCCATAAGGCACTCCAACACACAGAAACAAGTGCATGAATGAGAGTGAGTGGAGGAGGAAGAGAAGCAATATAACCCCAACTAATAACTGTGGAAAGGAGGATATAAACAGGAAATCGCAATTTGGCAGACACCACAGCAGTAACTGTTTCAGGAGAGAATAATCAATGGTTGCTAAGGTTAGTGGGCAATGTATGAGAAGAAACAGATATTTACAGAGTCTCAAAGTATCTCTTGCACAAAACACTTATTAATTACAAAGGGGAAAATAGTAACTCTTTAGCGCAGAAAAAAAGGAGTCACTGACACCACCTTAGCTCGTCAAAACAAAACATTAGACAAAAACCACACTGAGAGACATTCTACCAAGCAAACAGTGTCAAGGTCACGAGAGACAAGACTAAGCAACTGTGCCAGAGAGCGGAGACTGAGGGGGCGCGCCCCCAGTGCAGTGACGACAACAAATGCAACGCTGGCCAGGGAGAAAGGACCCCAGTGGGACAGTGGGCGAAACTGGAACAAGGTCTTCAGATGTGCTCACAGCAGCCCCCGGTTACAGGAGGCACAAACATCTGGCATGCTGACAGAAGCATCTATGGGATCCTTTGCATGGTTTTTTCAACTTTTCTTTTTTGGGGAGGTCTTAATCATCTAAAACAGAAAGTTTTTTTTTAAAGACCACAAAATAAATAGACCTTGAGAATTATATGCAAAAGCACATCCTGGCCCTTGTTTCGCTAAGAAACAACTGACCACATTCCACAGCATGACTGAGACCGGGACAGGGACTTGACCCTCAAGAGAAACTCAGAATCCAAGCTCATAACCAACCAGACACACATGATTCAAAGCTGAGTCATCCGAGATGACCTATTCCAGGGCTTCTCCAAGCAAACCTGGAGGTAGAGCCCTATGTCAGCCAACTACCGAGCCCCTACCTGTCGTACATGGTGGCCTTCCCAGAAGGATTTCTCTTACCCACAGGACGACGGATTCCCTGGCTTAAGAGAAAGAGACTAAAAACTCAGGCCTGCTTCAGCCTCCTTGCAGTATAGCCTACAGAGCCCAGGGCCCGCTCAGACCAGGGCTCTGGACTCCCAGTCTCAGGCCTGTCCCTCAAGGGTTCTTCACCAGCAGGAAAGCTAAGTGCCTGGCCTCTCCGTACAGAGACAGGGACTCAGGGCTCTGTGGTCACACAGGACTCAACCAGGGAGTTTACAGAACGCTGAGTTGCCTAAAAGACAGGGATGAACAGAACACAGACAGATGTGAAAGCTCTTATGAAAATTTTCATAACTATGACAATTCAAGAAAATCTGAATGTTACTCGATAATGGAATTTATTTAGATAGGTTAAAATTCAAAAGTTTATCACTTTTGAATATGACTTTTAATATGAATCACTCATTCACTAGGCTGGTTACTAAGTGCCAGCTATGTGCCAGGGACGTTGCAGGCACTGGACACACGGTGGACAGGATAAATAGAGCCAAGGGGCATGCAGTAACAGAAAAGCTGGGCTCTGTCCCTCCATCACTTTCTGCCAACTGCAGGGAAGGCAATGGCACCCCACCCCAGTACTCTTGCCTAGAAAATCCAATGGACGGAGTAGCCTGGGGGGCTGCAGTCCATGGGGTCGCTAACAGTCGGACAGACTGAGCGACTTCACTTTCACTTTTCTCTTTCATGCATTGGAGAAGGAAATGGCAACCCACTCCAGTATTCTTGCCCGGAGAATCCCAGGGATGGGGGAGCCTGTGGGCTGCCGTCTATGGGGTCACACAGAGTCGGACAGGACCGAAGTGACTTAGCAGCAGCAGCAGCCCTTCTCCTGGTTTCCCTGGTGAGAAAACTAACACCGGAGGCTAAAGATACAAAAAAGGCCGTTTACATGGGGACACACATGGGAGCTGCCACCAGGGGCCAGAGACAAGGGTCTGAGCCAGAGGCCGGAGAAGCGCTTGCCACAGGGAGAGCCAACCACAGAAAGAGAGACCAGGGGAGAGGTCAGGAGTGCATCCTGAAGGAAAGGAGTGACGACCGACAAGAGCAGGCCAAGGATGTGCAGGATGCAACAGAGAGCAAGCAAAGGGTGCAGCAGCAGCGAGCGTGGCCCACGTGTCACCACGGGCCTCCCACCCTCGCAGCAGGGCCCTCGTGGTCGCCCTGCTCTGCCCCCGACCGCTCACCCCACTCTCCTGACCCCGAGGCAGACGCCCCCTCACCTCATGTACAGTGCCCCAGCTCTCAATCCTTGGACCTCTTCTCCATCTACACTCACTGCCTCATCCAGTCTGTGCTCTCATCCAGTCAGTGGCTTCAGACCCACCCATATACTGATGCTTTTCAAACTCCCAACTCCAGGCCCGCCTACGTCCCACCCTCTGAGTCCAGACCCGAGATCACCAGCGTCCTCAGACTTGACCGACAACACTCACGGACATCACGCGCACGACTGCAGCCAAAGCCTAACCTGTCACCCTCAGAGCTAGCCACCCCCTACCCCGTCCCTTCAAGCAAACGTCAGCTCCACCCTTTCAGGTGCTCAGAGCAACAAATTTTAAGGGAGAGAAAAAAAATGTGAATTTACAAAAATATTAAAAAGGTATATAATGTATTACTAAACACAGCTGTCACTAAAACACTATAATAAAACTAAAGAGTTTATATTCCTAGAAAATCCAAGAAAATCAACTGAGACACCATTACAAAACAGTGAGAGAATTCAGTATCGGTGCACAGGACTTATTGAATAAAAGCATTAAAATTCTACAGAAGAACACAGATCAAGACATGAATAAACAAAATATACCCAGCTCTTAGACAGAAAGACTCAATAAGGTAAAGCCATCATTTCTCTCTAATTACAGATACATATTTAATGTATTACCAATAAAAATTTCAACAGAGTTTTTCACATGGAAAAATTTTCCACAAAAGTCTGTTGTCAAGGGATTAAACCAATAAAATGCGCCACAATAAAGCCATTGTAAATAAAACAGCTCAGTACTAACAAACAAACAGAACAAATGGTTTAGTGTTTACGAATAAATGGAACAGCAAAGGAAAACCACATTTTAAGTAAAACCAACCAAGCAAAGGTTAAGAGCAGTCAAGAAATGTGTTAGGGCTGCTGGCTGGCACCTGGGGTTAGGTCAGGTACCCACCATCAGACATTCTGGGAGAGATACAACAAACCATTACAACCTCTCTGAGACCACTCTAGCAATATCCATCAAAATTACACACTTCATACCCTCTGACCCGGTAATTCCTGTTCTGGGAATTCATCCAACAGATACTCACACACATGTTCCAAGAAACGTGTGCAGGTACAGGACACTCACTGCAGCATCATTTGTGGCGGCAGCAGACTGGAAACAGCCTAATTACACTCCCTGCGGAGACTCACTAAGCAATGACACTACGCCAGGGGCAGAAGACTGTGAGACAGCTGAAAGGCTGTAGTCAAGTCTGACCCTCAGATACAGGCAGACCCGCCCAGAGTGCTTCCGAAAACTCTGACACATGGTGGCACCCAGGCCAGTTAAATTGGATCTCGAGGGGTGGGTCCAGCAATCAGCATCTTAAAAGTCCCGGAGTTGTGAAGACAGTGACAATGCATCTCAGGAATAAGGCCACCTGGCAACAGGAAGACTCGGTCCTTGTCAGCTGCTTGTCAGCTGCTCAGGGATGTAACTAAAAGTCCACACCGTATATCATATATAAATCAATATGAAATATAAAAAGTTTATAAGACAGAAAAATTGTACATCTAGTGAGATGAATGAACCTAGGGTCTGTAATACAAAAGGAAGTCAGAAAGAGAAAAACAAATATCGTATATAAATGTATACATATAGAATCTAGAAAGACGGTACTGATGAACCTATTTGTGCAGCAGTAGAGACACAGACACAGAGAAGAGACTTGTGGACACAGCAGGGGAAGGAGAGGACTGGACACACTGAGACAGTAGCCCTGAGACATAAAGGTTTCCGTACGTGAAGCAGACAGCCAGCGGGCATCTGCTGTATGACGCAGGGACCCCAACCTGACGCTCTCTGACAACCTAGAGGGGTGAGGTGGGGTGGGAGGCAGGAGAGAGGGGTATACCTATGGCTGATTCATGTCGACGTATGGCAGAAACCAACAACACGGGTTATTTAATTATTTAATTATCCTCCAATTAAAAATAAATAAATTTGAAAAGTTCTTACAAAAGTATGGACAATGGCTGCCTTTAGGGAGAATTCATTTTCAGTACACACTCACCTAACTTTCAAAAGTGTTCACCCTAAATCCAACTGCTGATCTACTCCACTACATAATAATCAGGGAGTGGGAAACTCAGCGTATCACCAACCTGATTTTTCAAACAAATAAATTTTCAGAATATAAAAGTAGAGGGTCAACTATAAGCAATATGTGGTTAGAGCCTTTAATTTATAGATTTAAACTTTTTAAAAAATTATGACACTATGAAAAACTGGAAGTTTAAACACTGGTTGAAGACATTTACGGATGAAACGATGAGGTAAATCTTACTTCTAAATAACACAGGAGGGGAGAAATGGCTGGGTGCCAGGCTTGGCAATGAGTACACCCAGATCCACGACATTCTTCCGTCTTCTCCCCTTTGTACTTAAAGTCAACTTAATACATTTTTCACAAGGTGCATATACTTGTTTTTAGATAGAAAAAAAAAAAAGCAAGCATAAAAAGTTATACTTCTTTCAGTCAGTTCAGTTCAGTCGCTCAGTCGTATCCGACTCTTTGCGACCCCATGAATCACAACACGCCAGGCCTCCCTGTCCATCACCAACTCCCGGAGTTTACCCAAACTCATGTCCATCAAGTTGGTGAAATTTGAGTTCAAAATGTGTTGTAAAGCAGTAGAGACAACTCATAATATCAATGACCCATCTGGCCCAAGAACTGTTAATGAACATACAGCACAATGGTGTCAAGAAATTTTGCAAAAGAGATGAGAGACTTGAAGTTGAGGAATGTAGTGGCCTGCCATTGGAAACTGACAATGACCAATTGAGAAGATCTCAAAGCTGATCTTCTTACAAATATACAAAAGTTTCCCAAAGAGCTTAACATTGACCCTTTGAAAACATGAAAAAGTTCAATAAGTATATGCCTCATGAACTGACCAAAAATTTTTTTTTTTAAATCATTTTGAAGTTTTGTCTTCTCTTATTCTACACAACAATGAACCGTTTCTCCACCATATTCTGACTCGTGACAGAAAGCGGATTTTATATGAAAACCAGCAATGACCATCTCAGTGAGTGGACCAAGCAGCAGCTCCAAAGCACTTCCCAAAGCCAAACTTGCACCAAGGATGTGGTCACTGTTTTGCTGTCTGCTGCCCATCTGATCCACTACAGCTTTCTGAATCCTGGTGAAACCACTACCTCCAAGAAGTATGCTCAGCAAATCAATGAAAACTGGCACCCAAAACTGCCATACCTGCAGCGTCATTGGTCAACAGAATGGGCTCAATTCTTCCCAATGACAACACCCAACCACACATCACACAATCGATGCTTTTAAAGTTAAATGCATTGGACTACAAAGTTTTGCCTCATCCGCCATATTCACCCGATCTCTCACCAACTGACTACCACTTCTTCAAGCATCTCAACAACTTCTTGCAGGGAAAGCACTTAACACAACCAGAAAGAGGAAGAAAATGCTTTCTTGTATGTAGAGTACATCATGCAAAATGCTGGGTTGGATGAAGCACAAGCTGGAATCAAGATTGCCAGAAGAAATATCAATAGCCTCAGATATGCAGATGACACCATCCCAGTGGCAGAAAGCAGGGAGGAACTGAAGAGCCTCTTGAAGAAGGTGAAAGAGGAGAGTGAAAAAGCTGGCTTAAAACTCAACATTCAGAAAACTAAGATCATGACATCTGGTCCCATCACTTCATGGCAAATAGATGGGGAAGCAATGGAAACAGTGCAGACTTCATTTTCCTGGGCTCCAAAATCACTGCAGATGGTGACTGCAGCCATTAAATTAAAAGATACTTTCTCTTTGGAAGAAAATCTATGATGAACCTAGACAGCATATTAAAAAGCAGAGACATTACATTGCCAACAAAGGTCCATATAGTCAATGCTATGGTTTTTCCAGTAGTCATGTATGGATATGAGAACTGGACCATAAAGAAGGCTGAATGCTGAAGAACTAATGCTTCTGAATTGTGATGCTGGAGAAGACTCTTGAGAGTCCCTTGAACTGAAAGGAGATCAAACCAGTCAATCCTAAAGGAAAGCAATCCCAAATATCCATTGGAAGGACTGATGCTGAAGCTCCAATACTTTGGCCACCAGATGTGAAGAGCCGACCCACTGGAAAAACCATGATACTGGGAAAGATTGAAGACAGGAGGAAAAGGGGATGACAGAGGATGATATGGTTGGGAGGCATCACTGACTTGATGGACATGAGTTTGAGCAAGTTCCAGGAGTTATTGATGAACAGGGAAGCCTGGCGTGCTGCAGACCATGGGGTCACAAAGAGTTGGACACAAATGAGTGACTGAACTGAAGAGTTCATCAAATCCTAAAGCATGAATTTTTACACCATAGGAATAAACAAACTTATTTCCTGTTAGCAAAAAAATAGGTTACTTATAATGGTCCCTATTTTGGTTTAAAAAAATGTATTTGAGCCTAGTTATATTGACTTAAAATTCACAGTGTGAAATCACATTTGCACCAACCTAATAATTTTTGATATATTTTTACTTCTAAATTTTTTATGATGCTATAAATTGTTTTTTATAATTGATATAATATACTGTTTGAAAAAACCTGTCCTCTATACAAACGTAATCACATAAAACCAAGAAATGTTAAGCATGGATGATCTCAGGTCAGTGAAGTATGACATGAGCTCATACACAAAAAAAGAAAAGAGACACAAACACAGCGTGAGAGTCATCAAATCACAAGAGAATGAAAGAGGAAAGGAAGAAAAATGATCTATAAAAATTAATCCAAAACAAGAAACAAACAGCAATAAGAACACACATATTGATAATTGGGTCTTCCCTAGTAGCTCAGCTGGTAAGCAATCCGCCTGCAATGCAAGAGACCCCATGGGGTTACAAAAAGTTGGACACGACTAAACCATTTTCACTTCACTTTCTTTTATTGATAATTACCTTAAACATAAATGGATTAAATACTCCAACCAAAAGACAGAATAGTTGAATGGACACAGGCAAAAAACCCTTATAAATATGCTGTCTACAAGAGACCAATTTCAGATCTAAGGACATATACAGATTGAAAATGAGGGGAAAGAGAAAGTTATTCCATGCAAATGGATATCACTAATTATTAGAGGATTCAAATAAAAACCACAATGAGGTATCACACTGGCCAAAATGTGAATCTACAAACAGTAAATATTGGAGAGGGTGTAGAGAAAAGGAAACCCTCTGGCACTGTTGGTGGGAAGGTAAATTGATAGAGCCACTGTGGAGAACAGCATGGAGGTTCGCTAAAAAGCTAAAAATAGAACTACCATATGACCCAGTAATCCCACTACTGAGCATATGCCCTGAGAAAACTAATTCAAAAAGATACATGAATCCCAATGTTCATTGCAGCACTATTTACAATAGCCAGCACATGGAAGCAACAGATTAAATGCTCCAGCCAAAAGGCAGATAAATGTCCACTGACAGATAAATGGATAAAGAAGATATGATGCATATATAAAATTAAATATTACTCAGCCATAAAAAGGAACAAAATTGGGACATTTGTAGTGATGTGGGTGGAACTAGAATGTGTCATATGGAGTGAATAAAGTCAGAAAGAGAAAAACAAGTACTGTATATTAACGCATATAGATGGAACCCAGAAAAATGGTACAGATGCACTAACTTGCAGGGAAGGAACAGAAGACTAGACATAGAGAACTGACACGTGGAGGCAGTGGGGAAAAGGGAGAGTAGCATCAACATATATACACACCGTGTCTAAAATAGAGAGCTAGTGGGAAGCTGCTGTAGAAACAGGGAGTTCAGCTCAGGGCTCTGTGATGACTGAGAGGGGCTGGAAAGGAAACTCAAGAAGCAGGGGATATATGCATAAACATAGCTGACTCACTTTGGTTTACAACCAAAATTATCAGAGCATTGTAAAGTAATTATACTCCAACTGAAAAAAAAAATACCTACAATGAGGTAACACTTCAAATCGATCAGAATGTGTGTGTGCTAAGTCATGTCAGTCGTGTCCAACTCTTTGTAACCCTATGGACTGCAGCCCACCAGGCTTCTCTGCCCATGGCATTGTCCAGGCAAGAATACTGGAGTGGGTTGCCATGCCAATACATCTACAAACAAGAAATGCTGAAGAGATTGTGGAGAAATGGGAACCTTTCTATACTGTTGATGGGAATGTAAATTGGTGCAGCCACCATGGAGAACAGTACAGAAGTTCATTAAAAAACTGGAGTTACCGTATGACCCTACAATCACACTCCTGGGCATATATTCAGAGGAGAATATGGTCTAGAAAGATATATGCACTTCAGTGTTCACCGCAGCACTATTTACAGTAGCCAAGATATGGAAACAACCTAAATTTCCATCAAAAGATGAATGCATAAAGAAGATGTGGTACACACAGTGATTCCATTAAAAAGCCATTAAAAAGAATGAAATAATGACATTTGCAGCAATATGGATACTTCTAGAAATTGTCGTACTGAAAAAGTAAGTCAAAGACAACATGGCTTTGTGCAAAATCTAAGAAAAGAAAGGAAAAAATGAACTTATTTACAAATAGAAACAGACACAGACTTGAACAAGAAACTTATGGTTACCAGAGGGGAGGGGAAGAGAAAGGGATAGTGAGTGAGTTTGGACTGACATGTACACACTGCTATATTTTAAATGGATAACCAACAGGGAACTATTATATAGCACAGGGAACTCTGCTCAGTATTATATAACCACCTAAGGGGAAAAAAACTTGAAAAAAAGATACACAAATATGAATGACTGAATCAATTTACTGTACACCTGAACATAACACAACATTGTTATTCATTATACTCCAATATAACATAAAATGTTGCTTAAAAAAGAAATTTTAAACATATCATTTAATAGAACTTCTAGAAATAAAAAAGCTAATAATAGTGTCAAAAAATGATAAAAATTTGAAAGAGATAAATAATCCTGGCCAATTTTCAAAAGAAATTTTGTACAGGTTCTCTATACAACGTAATCAATTTTCAAAAATAAAACCTGGGAAGGAAATGTGTATGGAAAACAACATTCTTCTTCTGACAAATATATACTGACTGCTGCTGCTAAGTCGATTCAGTTGTATTTGACTCTGTGTGACCCCAGAGATGGCAGCCCCCCAGGCTCCCCCGTCCCTGGGATTCTCCAGGCAAGAACACTGGAGTGGGTTGCCATTTTCTTCTCCAATGCATGAAAGTGAAAAGTGAAAGTGAAGTCATTCAGTCATGTCCAACTCTTCACGACCCCATGGACTGCAGCCTACCAGGCACCTCCATCCATGGGATTTTCCAGGCAAGAGTACTGGAGTGGGGTGTCATTGCCTTCTCTGATGTACTGACTACCTACTGTGTAATAATATAGGACTAGACCCTCAGTTCAGTTAAGTCGCTCAGTTATAGCCGACTCTTTGTGAAGCCGTTGGCTACAGCACACCAGGTTTCCCTGTCCATCACCCACTCCCAGAGCTTGCTCAAACTCATGTCCATCAAGTCGGTGATGCCATCCAACCATCTCATCCTCTGTCGCCCCTTCTCCTCCTGCCTTCAATCTTTCCCAGCATCAAGTCTTTTCCAATGAGTCAGTTCTTCATTTCAGGTGACCAAATTACTGGAGCATCAGCTTCAGTCCTTCCAAGGAATATTCAGAACTGATTTCCTTTAGGATGGACTGGTTTGATCCCCTTGCAGTCCAAGGGACTCTCAAGGGTCTTCTCCAACACCACAGTTCAAAAACAACAGTTCTTTGGTACTCAGCTTTCTTTATAGTCCAACTCTCACATCCCTACATGACTACTGGAAAACCATAGCTTTGACTAAAGGGACCTTGGTGAGCAAAGTAATGGCTCTGCTTTTTAATGTTTTGTCTGGGTTTGTCAAAACTTTTCTTCGAAGGAGCAAGCATTTTTTAATTTCGTGGCTATAATCACCATCTGCAGTGACTTTGAAGCCCACGAAAATGAAGTTTGTCACTGTTTTCATTGTTTCCCCATCTATTTGCCATGACGTGATGGGACCATATGCCATGATCTTAGTTTTTTGAATGCTGAGTTTTAAGCCAGCTTTTTCACTCAGTGATGCCATCCAACCATCTCATCCTCTGTCGCCCCTTCTCCTCCTGCCTTCAATCTTTCCCAGCATCAAGTCTTTTCCAATGAGTCAGTTCTTCATTTCAGGTGACCAAAGTACTGGAGCATCAGCTTCAGTCCTTCCAAGGAATATTCAGAACTGATTTCCTTTAGGATGGACTGGTTTGATCCCCTTGCAGTCCAAGGGACTCTCAAGGGTCTTCTCCAACACCACAGTTCAAAAACAACAGTTCTTTGGTACTCAGCTTTCTTTATAGTCCAACTCTCACATCCCTACATGACTACTGGAAAACCATAGCTTTGACTAAAGGGACCTTGGTGAGCAAAGTAATGGCTCTGCTTTTTAATGTTTTGTCTGGGTTTGTCAAAACTTTTCTTCGAAGGAGCAAGCATTTTTTAATTTCGTGGCTATAATCACCATCTGCAGTGACTTTGAAGCCCACGAAAATGAAGTTTGTCACTGTTTTCATTGTTTCCCCGTCTATTTGCCATGATGTGATGGGACCATATGCCATGATCTTAGTTTTTTGAATGCTGAGTTTTAAGCCAGCTTTTTCACTCTGCTCTTTCACCTTCATCAAGAGACTCTTCAGTTTCTCTTTGTTTTCTGCCATAAGGGTGGTGTCATCTGCATATCTGAGGTTATTGATATTTCTCCTGGCAATACTGATTCAAGCCTCTGCTTCAGCCAGTCTGGCATTTCACATGATGTACTCTGCATATAAATTAAATAAGCAGGGTGACAAAACACAGTATTCACATANCTCTTTGTTTTCTGCCATAAGGGTGGTGTCATCTGCATATCTGAGGTTATTGATATTTCTCCTGGCAATACTGATTCAAGCCTCTGCTTCAGCCAGTCTGGCATTTCACATGATGTACTCTGCATATAAATTAAATAAGCAGGGTGACAAAACACAGTATTCACATACTCCTTTCCCAATTTGGAGCCAGTCTGTTGCTCCATGTCCAGTTATAATTGTTGATTCTTGACCTGCATACAACTTTTCAGGAGGCAGGTAAGGTGCTTTGGTATTCCTACCTTTTTAAGAATTTTCCACAGTTTGCTGTGATCCACACAGTCAAAGGCTTTGGCATAGTCAATAAAGCATAAATATATGTTTGTCTGGAGCTCTCTTGCTTTTTCTATGATCAAATGGATGCTGGCAATTTGACCTCTGGTTCCTCTACCTTTTCTAAATCAGGCTTGAACATCTGGAAGTTCATGGTTCATGTACTGTTGAAGCCTGACTTGGAGAATTCTGAGCATTACTTTGCTAGTGTTTGAGATGAGTGCAATTGTGTGGTAGTTTGAGCATTCTTTTTTAGCCTTTCTTTGGGATTGGAATGAAAACTGACCTTTTCTAGTCCTGTGGCCACTGGTGAGTTTTCCAAAATTGCTGGCATATTGAGTGTAGCACTTTCACAGCACCATCTTTTAGGACATGAAATAGCTCAGCTGGAATTCCCTGACTTTCAGTATCACATTATTAGTGATGCTTCCTAAGGCCCACTTGACTTTGCATTCCAGGATGTCTGGCTCTAGGTGAGTGATCACAAAGTTAAATAAGCAGGGTGACAATATATAGCCTTGACGTACTCCTTTTCCTATTTGGAACCAATCTGTTGATCTATGTCCAGTTCTAACTGTTGCTTCCTGACCTGCATATAGGTTCCTCTATACCTCTTTAGTGCTACCAAAAATTACTCAAATAGAAACCGACTGTGTTACTTTTGAAAAGTATCTCTCACACAGTTCTGGTAATAGCTGTTTTCTTTTTTTCTTAACACAACAAAGAGAACATCTGGGCTCCAAAGCACACTGAGTACTGCTTCAATTCCCCTTGACTCTGGCCTCCCTTCTAACTATGGTTTCAAGCAAAGTACTTCACACTGATCTCTCTACTCCCCGTCGGTGGAAAGGAAGAACATCAGGCTCTGGGCATCTTGAAGTACACATTCCCAGGGCGGCGGGGTGGGAGTGGGGGAGTCTCAACGGCCCTCTCCTTCCCCACACACTCACGTTCCCTCTCACAGGCTAGGACACCAGGTCATTTTTATGATGCGGCTTCAGTATCCAATAAACTTAAGTCACTGCTGTAAGATATACAGGCTAACCTCTTCTAAATGAAGCCTAGAAGCTAGAAATGAATCCCAAAATGAAAACAGGGATATAATGAAAACAGTTTCTAGAGGAAAAAAATACTTCTAGCAAACAACCTATATCATGTTTCTTGACTTGTAATTTAAATCAAATCCTTGAGGCCTCTTACACCTGAGGTTCCTTAGAGAAGGGGCAGTTTCAGGGTGAATCGCTGGTTGGGAGAGTAGCTTCTCTACTGGATGAGACTGAAAACAGACCCTGAGGCAGGCGGGCCCAGCACAGCCCCAGTGAGGTCTGGGAGCTGCGTCTATGGGGAAAGCAGGCAGACATCCCTGGACCTCTGGCTTTCCACCTCCTATTCTCAAAATGCATGTTTACAGCCAACACCTTCATCTGAGCAAAAGAACCTCTTGGACACATGACACTCAACAGCACACACAACATGAAATCAAAATCAGCAAAAGGGATGCAGGAAATGCTCAGCATACAATGTTCAGCAAAATAGAAGCCAAGTGTAAGACAACTACATTATAAGCATATTGTGTGTGTGTGTGTGTTCAAACACATGCATGCACATGTTCATATGCATAGAAAAAAACTGTAGAAATATTCCATAAAATTAAGGAGAAATGGTAGGATGTTTTCTTGTCTTTATACCCTTATCTTTGTAATCCAAACAGCCTACACTGATTATAATGAAGAAGAAAAACAGCCTGTTCTTGTTTAAGTAAAGGAAAGCAGCACTGAGAACAGTACCTACTTGAAGGCTCACTATGTGCAGGACTCCTGCTCATCAGGTCTCACACTGACCTCAGTCAATCTTCACCATAAGCCGACAGGGTGGCTACTTGGGGTGGCATTCCGGTATGTCCACGTGACTCTATCAAAGGGCCTCCTGCAATGGGCACCTGAAAAAGCAGGGACCAACAAAGGAAGGACCCTGTTCAGAGACAAACCCAGGAAGCCAGCTCTCAGGCAGCGTGACTGCACGCAGGGAGGATGCCCTAGCAGAAAACTTTACCTTTCTGCTCTTGTGACAGCCCACGCAGAGATGCCCTCTGCATTTCTAAGGCAGAGATGTCACAGGATGTGGGTGAGCAGAACCGAAGGAGAGGCACTAAGGAATGAACTCAGCATGCATCAGACACTCACCTAACATGGAGCTGGGACCAGAGGCAGGCTGAGTAAGTCTCTGCCCAACGCTGAAAAATGTGAGAACTGTCATAAACAAATGGTAAGATGAGACACACACTCCAAGGAGGCGCGGCTGCCTGTGGCAGGCAGCAGGACAGAAGGCTGGAAGGCCGTGCTGAGGGGCAGAAGCACTGAAGTGTGCTGTGCACGGGGCAAACGCACCAGCATGACGCAGATGAGACTCTGCTGAGGATGCTATTGGCAGTCTGAAACTTCTCCTCCAAAGCACACCATCCTCGTCCCAAGAAGCATCTGGATCCCTGGAATAACTGGACACAAAGGCCATGCCACCCAAAACAAGAGAAGCACTGAGCAGCTTTCTAACATACCCTTTTTCTACCAGGACTTTAACAGACAGGTCAACGCATCAGGTAGTTCCATGACACCCTCTTCTCATGAGGCTCTTCTGTCTGCTTCCCTGTGCAGGAAGATGGGTAGGTGGGGAGGGACTCAGGAATTCTGTAGTACTGTAGTATTTGCTACTGAAAAAAATCTGTGTATAGGTGAACCTGCGCAGTTCAAGGTTGTATTGTGGAAGGGCCAATAATGCTTTCTTTCCTTTTTCTTCTTTTTAAAAAATTCTGTTCATTATTTTATAAAGGCAAAAGCCAGAGGTAGCACAGCCTTTAGGACATCTTTGTCAGCACTCCAGCACCAGCAAGTGCAGTTATCACTGTTTTGCCTACAGCGACACCTGCAGATCCAGAGCAAAACTACAGGACCTACAGCCACCGAAGTGGGACCAGACACAGAGACGGGATCAAAGAGGCAAACCCCACCCACCAGCTGCTCTGAGAAGTGTCCAACGTTGATGCTACTGGTTTTGCATCCCTCTCCTTCCACAGCAACAGTAATGTCATCAGCATTTCTGAAAGTTTCCCAGGGGTATCCCTAGAAGTCCTCTGAGCACAGTTCGCTGGGTCAAGTACAACAGAAACACTGGGACTCTAAGCAGTACTTTTTACAGTATCTTCAGTTCAGACACTGAAGCTGTGAAGCTCCTCTGCAGAAAGTAACCATGTTCTCAAAGCTATCTTGTATGGACAAGGAAATCTGCGTGCCCAAATGTTCTCTTCTCTAAGGAATAAAACTGGGCACCTTAAACACTGAGGTGACATGTGGATTTACGTGTTAAAAACCTATACATTATTTTGTGTATAAGCCAAAATGTACTCTGCAAAAACTTTAATCCATGGTTGACAGGGCCTAGGTTGGGGACAAGGAGCTGACTCCAAAGAATGATTTGCCTGTAGACTGAGAGAAGCTGCCATCACCACTACCCAATACTGGGCAGAACCACCAGCAAACGGGTAGCAAGCAGGAGGAATCAGAAATCAGTCATCTCAAACTGAAAATCAGACTCTAGGTAACTGGTTTTTGGACAGGGTTCCCAGGAAAGGCAGTGCTCCTGTGTGGTTACCTAAAGAGTAACTGTCTTAGGTTATTTAATTAACAGAATCCCCAGATCTACAGGGGCTTCCTTGATGGCTCAGACGGTAAAGAATCTGCCCACAATGCAGGAGACCTGGGTTTGATCCCTGGGTTGAGATCCCCTGGAGAAGGGAATGGCTACCCACTCAGTATTCTGGCCTGCAGAATTCCATGGACAGAGGAGCCTGGCAGGCTCATGGGGTCACAAAGAGTCAGACACCACTGAGTGACTTTCACTTTCTTTCGTTCACTTTCCAGATCTACAGTTCACAGGATAAGTGATTCTGGGCACTGACCAGAGGGACTTGGGGGACAAGGATGGCTTTCATGTTCCGTTTCAGAGCTGCCTCAGCAGTACCTTTCAGATCAAGCTAGAGATCTGGACCACAATTTCTTATTTTGTTCATGGAAAATCAGCAAGTACCTGAAGGCCAAGAAGGTTCAGTCCCTGGAACCACTGAGCCTGTAGCATCAGTCTCAGGGTTTCTGGAACACACCCAAGTCTTCAGTCTATACTTACACCAGGGTAGAATTCACAAAACTAATGCTGATACTAACCCAGAACACAACTCACTGGTCTAAGAATAGGGTCTCTGCAAAACAACAAGGCAGCTATTCTAATCTGTTACTCATGAATCAAAAACAAACCCCCTCTTTTAATAGAGTTTTTAGACATTATAAGAAGAATGCAAAAAATCAGTAAAATGAAGTATACAACTCATTGTAGAAAAATTAGAAAATTTAAAAAAAAAAAGAAAAATTAGAAAATATAGTAAGGAAGAACAAAGGCAATGAAAACCACTCACAATTCCACTCATAATAAATTTCCTTCCAGGCTTTTCGCACACATACAGTTAACCCCTTCTTGAACACATGGTGGTTACAGGCACTGATCCTCCATGCAGTCGACCTCAGCCTTTCAGACTCTGCTGTCTTGCCCCAACCTGTCTCCAAAAAATTCATTTTCCCCAGAACAAGTCACAGGCAGAGTTCGCAGAGAGGGAAGAACAGAAGGGAAGTTAAGTTAGAAGGGATGAGACAGGAGAGGCAGCCCAGGAGAGGGCAGGGAGCGGTCCTATTAAAGAGGGAAGAAAGCAGATTTGCCTAAAAACAGAAACAGGCCAGGAGCAGCATGCTCTTTCAGACACTGCCTCAGCTCATACACAAGGAGGTATCAGCTCTCCTCACCCAAACGGGGGCAGGGAAGCACCAGGAAGTGGAACCTCTGTAAAGTGAAGACAAATACCAACACACGGCTTGACTGAAGCCCTACCACTCAGTAGCTGTATGATCCTTGGTTCATTCAATAGCCACGACAGCCAGTGAGGCAGGTGCTGTAATTACCACCTTTGCATTGCAAAGGCGAAAACTGAGACACAGGAAAGTGACCCTGCTTGCCCAAGATAATACAGTTACTAAATGGCAGACTCTCGGGGGAACTCTGGGTCCACAGTCCCCCGTATCAGACAACCTCTTCATGTGTCCAGTAGACCAAGAGGATCGTAGGCCTGCATCCCAGCAGTTACTTCTACAGGGGAAGAACAGAAACAAGACTCCGAGGAGAAACTTCCACTCGGATAAGCAGGTGTTGTGAGAAAGCATAACTCTATGAACTCAGTGCACTAACTTTGGCTCAAGCTCTTAACTGGCTGTATGACTGTGGGCAGACTATTACCTTACCTTACAGAGAGAAAAAGGAAGAAGACTGAACTATTTGACCTATAGCTTTCAAAATATACAAATAATATACAACTCAATAACCAAAAAACAAAGAACCCAAACAAAAAATGGACAGGAAACCTAAACAGACATTTCTCCAAAGAAAACATACAGATGGCCAACAGGCACATGAAAAGATGATCAAATCACTATTAGACAAATGCAAATCAAAACTACAATGACATATCACCTCACACTGGTCAGAATGGCCATCACTAAAAAACCTACAAATAATAAATACTGAAGAGGATGTAGAGAAAAGGCCAGCCTCCTACACTGTTGGTAAAAATGTAAATTGGTACAGCCACCAGGGAGGTTCCTTAAAAAACTAAAAATAGAGTTACCACAAAATCCAGCAATACCACTCCTATATCCAGAGCATATATCCAGAGAAAATTCTAATCTGAAAAGACATATCCACCCCAGTTTACAATAGCCAAGACATGATAGCAATGCAAGTGTCCACCAACAGATGAGTGGACAAAGATGTGATACACACACATACACACACACACAAAATGGAATGCTATTGGGCTATTAAAAAAAAAGGAAATAATGCCATCTGCAGCAACATGGGTAGACCGAGAGATTACCATACAAAGTGAAGCAAGCCAGACAGAAAAAAAACAAACACCATGTGATATCACTCATACGTGAAATCTAAAAAAAGATACAAATTAACTTATACACACAGCAGAAGCAGAGTCACAGACACAGAAACAAACTTACAGTTAACAAAGAGAAAAGAGTAGATAAGTTGTAAGCTTAAATTATCAGACACATACTACTATGTATAAAACAGATAAACAAGATCCTACTGCACGGCACAAGGAACTACATTCAGTATCTCGAATAAACCACGATGGGGGAAAAGAAAAAGGAAGAAGCAGCCAAGTACAAATTCTTACTTGGGAAGAGCTGGTGACTCCCTGGGGACCTCAGCAGCGCCAGCATCTGCTCCTGGTGCCTCTGCCTCCCCAGAGCTGACAGCCACTTCCTGCAGGGCGCCCTGTGGGCCTGGGGGCTCCTGAGGCCCACCTGAGTCTGTGGTGGAGTCTACCTCCACCTCCTGAACCGGGGCTGGGACTGGCTCCTGCTCCGCTGTGGCAGCTGCAGCCACCATGGCCTCCTCTTCTTCCTTCCTCCTGATTTTCTCCTCCAGCTCTTTTCTCCTTTTTTCATCATCCTGACGGGCCATGTGGTCAAAGGTTTTGAATACCTAAAATCAAACAGCAATTCAGGGTTGAGTTCATCTGCAAGTACTGTATCACACATTCTATAGAAATACAGCAAAATCTGGTTTAAAAAAAAAAGAACAGAAAAAGCAATAGGTAAGAAAATGTTCCCACTGGCAAAACGGAAATGCACTTCAGCTTCACCAAAAGCCACTATGAAAACAATCTTTAACAGGGGAGTTCCAAAATTTACAAAAAAGTGAAACTTACAAGCCAAGGCTCACAGTATTTACACGCCTATGAGCCCAACATTTAAGTCAAAAGGATGCGTAACTAAATGGTCTCATCTGTCATTACTTCTACAGCCCCAGAGAGTCTTGTTCAAAATGCAAAGAACCCACTGTCCTGGTGCTGAGAGCTATAAAGGCCCCAACAACTCAGATGCAAAAAGGGAAGGTGGGGAATTAGTTGAATTTCAACCCACAATACAGGCCGGCTGGCTGGATTGCTGCTGTCGTCCTACACTGCATGGGAGGAGGGACAGTGCAAGTCTTACCCTGGGAATTCAAAAGACATTCACAATGTGCCTACAACTTGCCAGGAGCACCAAAAACCCAACGACAGCTCCCACCCTTGAAGAACTCAATTTTCTGGCATGTGGATCAGTCATTAATCTTTCCTGGGACACAGTCACACCCAAAAAAGTGCTGCAACTCTCCATCCAAGAAGTGCACAGGAAAACGGCATTTTGCATGCACTCCTCAAGGGTGCACATAACCCTGAAGTGTGGCCAGGACAGACCCAGAAGTGACAAATCTGACAGGAAAGGCTGTGACAGATACCTGTGATGCCGTCGGAATGTGGGTGCAAACAGGCATTCTGGCGAGAGCGCGCTAAGGACAGCTCTTAGAAGAAGGGGGTCTGAATCAGACCTTGAATGAGAGGTGCATCTTCCAGAGGAATGACAGGAGGAAATGTCACAGCGCCAAGAGGTGGGCTCACCAGGAAATACCTCTTATGGCAGCTGGAGACAGGAAAGCCAGAAGCTGCACCTTGAGAAGTGGGTGGGAGGGGCCCCTACATGCAGCCCAGCAACTACGCTCCTTGGTGTTTACCCAGAGACGCTGAAAGCACGTACCAGCAAAACCCTGTACACGGATGTTTATAGCAACTTTATTCATAATAGCCAGAACCTGGACGCAACCAAGATATCCTGCAATAAATGATGGGATAAACAAACTGGTACATCCAGACAATGGAATATTATTCTGCCACAAAAAGAATGAGCTATCAGCCATGAAGAGGCACGGAGGTTATTTAAATGCATATTAGTAAAAGAAGCCAATTTGAAAATGCTACACAATGTGTGATTCCAACTCTATGACACTGTGGAAAAGGCAAAACTTTAGAAACAATAAAAAGACCAGTGGTTTCCAGAGGTTGAGGGCAGAAAGGAATGAACAGGCAAGACTACACAGGATTTTTTTAGGGCAGTGAAAATACTCTGTGTGATGTCATAGTGAGGGATGCATGTCATCACACATTTGTCCAAACCCCATAAAGTGAACAACACTAAGAATGACCTCCAAAGTGAAGCCTGGGTTTGGGTGTCAATGCAGGTCCATCCATTGTAAAAAATGCACCACTCTGGTCAATAGGGGAAGCTGTAGGGGTGGGGGTGGCAGGGGGTAAATGGGAATCTCTGTACTTTCCCCTCAATTTTGTTCTGAACCTAAAACAACTCTAAAAAGTAGTCTTAACAAAATAAAAATGTTTTAAAGTGTGTAGGAGTCAGTTTCCAAAGGGTCAGAATGCAGACAGGGGCTAAATAACTGCTGTGTGCACTGGGCAAGAAGACAGAACAAGAGAAGTTACATGTCAGTGTTTTTATAAACATTCTCTCATAACCCTCAGGAAAATGCTGTTAGGAAGATAGCACTGATATTCCAAAGATGAGGGAAAACTAAGCTCAGAGGGTAACCTGCCCAAGATCCTGCCAATGAAAAAAGAAAGTAAACAGTTATACAGGAAGCACATTAAACACGGAAAGGAAATGGAGGCAAAGGAAGGCAAGGGAAATCCTAAGGTTAAAAACTAGAAACAGTACCTATCTCTGCTTCTCCAGAGAACCTGAGCCCCTGACTCACTCCTCTCACACCCATGTCAATGACACCAGACCCACTGCCCTCAGAGCCATTCATCTTCCTGACACACCACATCTTCATCTTAACTCCAGAAAAGAAGTAACAGCAAGGGCTCTCTCCAAACACTAGGGACCTCCCTTGGACCCCAGGCCTCATACTCCTGATGACACTGTGGCCCCCAATGCCCTTGCTTACTCAGCACCTCCGGCTCCTCTAAGATGACACCTGCTTCACCTCTCACATCGCCGCTGACCTCAGCACTCATTTCAGAATCCTGGATTGCGGAGCTGGAAGACGTGTCCCTGACCTCCAATCAACCTTCTCAACTGACAGAGAGAAGAGTGATTCTCCCAAGACTTCCCAAGAAGCTCCGGGAGGAGCAAAAAGAGCTGGCTTTCCTGACTCTCATGGGGAGGTGGGGTGGGGGTGGGGAGGGGACCTTTTAAGCAGGCTTCCCAAACTAAACTCCAGAATAAACACAAGTTCAACTGAAATGAACAAAATGTCAGTCTAAATTACTGTTTTCTTAAAATATACTAATAAATAAGGGAGTAGAATACAATTTCCACATGCATCTTTCCTGCTGAAGGTCCTTTAAACTGTACAGCCTGGCTGTGCAAGCCCTTAGAACTGGGAGGAAAAGTTGAAGAAGGTTTAAACCAAACATCCCATACCCCAAAATATCAGAGGAAAACAGGAGTTCCAGAATGGAGCACTGTAATACTCCCATCGAAACTCTCTTTGCTTGAGTTCTGAAGAGACCCCCAAGTACCCCACTGCCCAATGCCTCTGTGAATAAAAGAACAGCTCCCCAGGATTTACCCTGATCTACTCAACCAAAATAACCAGGGAATATCTTTTAAAGTTCCTTGGGCAATGCTGACTATTGAGAACCACTTTCAAAAAACACTACACTCCTCTTAACTACCTGCTAGAAATTGTCCCTCCAGGTTTCCATGGAACTTACTGCCCTGACCAATTCCTTCCATCCCCCCCGCCGCCCCCATTCCCACAGCCTCTTGCTTCTCCCAATTCCTTCTCTGGGGTCCATCCCTCCAAAGGCACCTTCTCTCTGCCGTGCTCCTTCACCTTCAGCTCCTCTCCTTCAAACCACTCAGATTCTTCTACCTCCCATGAGATTCAGTCCCACAGTTCAACAGCCTATGGACAGAGACTTCTGTCTGCGATCTCCAATTCAACTTGTCTAAAACTAAGCTTCTTCCCCTAAACTCAGGTGACAGTTCAGTGAATGCATTACCAATATTACAGTGCCCTGGTCTGAAACCTTGGGTCACCGCTGGCCCATCCCACCCCTCTCTCTGCCTTGTTCTCCACTTCCACTTTATTAAACTGTTCACCAAGTCTTAACCTTTGAAACTGTCTAAAATATAGTAGGTGTCTTACATACTGTTACCAGATTCATGAAATACCTCTGTCAGTTCACCTGTAAAACAAGGAAAAAGATCAACCTTTTCAGGTTGTTAGGAACAAATGACAACCTAGAACAAAAATTACCTAACAACTACTAGGTGCTCAGTAAATGTTCCTTTCTTTTTTCTGCAAAAGATCACCCTAGACAGAAGTGTTGTCACTCTACAATGGACTGGTTAAATAGTAGAACAGAAAGATATAGAATCAGAAAAATGAAGTTTTGAGCTCTAGCTCTATGATGAGTTTAGTCAAACCACTTGATCTGCTGAACTGGCACCCTCATTTGCCACATAAAATTCAACCTTATCTACTTCACAGGCTTCCGTGAAATTATTAATTTGCCACAGGATTTGCTAAAAACCATCTCTGACACACAGTTCTCTGATCACTTGGATGGTACTTAACCACTACAAGGATGAGGAACAGCCTTAAGTTTTCAAACTGAATACCAACCTCACTCCTCATTTGACCATATTATCGCTGGTAGTTATTCAAACATTCTAAGCTTCTGTTTCTTCATGCAGGCACTTAGGAAAGTAATATCGGACCAACCTGAAGCGAGTAAAAAGACTTCACGAGATGAACCTTTGAAATCACTTCATAAACTGTAAAGTGCTAGACGACAATGAGAGCATTTCCACCTTCTCAGGTTCCTGGCTCAATGCTTGACTGCGTATCCTCTTTCGATCCCATCAAAATTCCACCTCCTCTACAAAACTTGTCTTCATTTCCAAAAGATCATATCTATTCCTTTCCTTCCAATGGCTCTGTCAGGTAACAGGCAAAGATCCCTGCTACTGTACTTCATCTCTTTAAATATAGCGTACGTGTCCCAAGCAGAGAAACCATTATTTAACCATCCGCATAACCAGTGTATCTCCAATGCCTGCGGCGGCTGAGAGTGTAAACTCTTCCTTATTACATTTCAAATACCCCATCAACTACAGTGAATGACAGCCTCCAACATAAGCTTAACCTGGGATGCACACATATATGCTCATATGTAAACTTATTAAGTACTACTATACTATGACTGTCTTCGATGTGAAAAGTCACATTTCAAGT
The DNA here is from genome assembly GCA_006410675.1 of Oreotragus oreotragus. NCBI lineage: Eukaryota > Metazoa > Chordata > Mammalia > Artiodactyla > Bovidae > Oreotragus > Oreotragus oreotragus. The sequence continues at coordinate 407,006 of SJYX01009868.1, forward strand.
AAGAGACCCACACCCATCACACAGCCGCTCCCTCGTCCAGTAGTCGTAATTCTGGGGTGTGCAGGTGCCCGTGCTGCCGCCGCCCCTTCCTCAGTCTAGCCAAATGCACCCTATCGGCCCAAGCTGCTCTAGAGCCGGCACCTCTCGCACAGGAGTAAACTGATAACAGACCAGCATCTCGGCAGAAGCCGCGGCCGCAGGAGGCGGGTCGGGGGAAGCGCCAGAGGATGAACTGAGGTCGGCAGCGGAGGAAGCGGCGGGCTCGCAGGAGCCTGAGCTCCCAGAGGGTGGGAGACTACGGGTGCGGGTTCGCGGGGGTCGGGGCTCCCACGATCTACCCCCACCTCATCCCGAGCTTCCCGCCCACCGCGCGTTACCTGCAGCACCAGCGCCTGCGCGGCCCCGGGGGGAAAGCCCATGCGGTCCGACGGGTGGCGCAGCAGGCGGTAGAAGTCCGTCTTGCGGTAGAGGAAGCCGAACAGCACACGCAGAAAGTCCTGAACGTTGCCCACGTGCTGCAAGATGCCCAGCAGGGCCTGATCGTACAGCTCGGCCGCCCCGGGCTCCATGGCGTCGCCGGCCGGAGGAAAGCTCGCTCACTGCGGGCGCGGCCCGGACGCCGGCCTATGGCCACTTCCGGTGCTCTGCAGTAACGGCCTCGGCCGCCAGCGCGCCCGGGAACTTCCGGTCCGCTCTTGTTCGCCCCCGCGGTGGAGCTGGGCTGGACTGCGCTGGAGCCGACTGGACCCGGGCACCCCCTCTACTGCCCCCGGGCTTCTCGGGCAGTCTCGCTGAGGAGCAGAAGTGGGCCCCGAAGCGCAAAAGGGCCCGGGGCTGCGGCATTGAGGGCGCCTAGTGGCCATGTTGGAAACTGGCGGAAAAGTTGTAGCGCGGGCAACAACTGTTAACGTGAGCCACGCTGTTGTCACGTGCTTTGTGGGCTGTGTTCCAGACTGGATGTCCAGAAACAAGGCGGGACAGCGAGAACCTTTTGCTTGCGAGTCCAAAGAGGAAAATGCGAGCTTTCTGTTGGTGTGTTTCCCGTTACTGACGTAGTCGTGAGTGAAATGCAAGGTGATGTGCATAAATAAAAGAAGACAATGGAAAGAGCTAGACGCAGAATAGAGAATCTGGTGTGCCAGCCTGTGAAATATACATATCAGTTCAGTCGCACAGTCGTGTCCGACTCTTTGCGAGCATTGGAGAAGGAAATGGCAACCCACTCCAGTGTTCTTGCCTGGAGAATCCCAGGGACGGGGGAGCCTGGTGGGCTGCCGTCTATGGGGTCACACAGAGTCGGACACGACTGAAGTGACTTAGCAGCAGCAGCAGCAGGTAAATTCTGCTTACAGACACTATACTTATTCAAGTACTATTCCAGGAAGAGCCAGGAAATGGCTTTACCTTTCCCCCTTCAAGATCAGTCTTTGGTTTAAGGATGGAGCCTCCACTAGCTAAGCCTGAAGGGTCTACAACACATGCAAAAAAAGAGATCAGAGAAGGCTGGTTTTTTGTTTTGTTTTTGTTGTTTATCAAATGCATAGAGTAGACCGTGGATTCACCAAGTACATATCATCTATTTTTTTAAACCAGTGTTTTTCTTACCGGAGTGATAAAAACAACTTCCCAGAGAAGACTTGCAAAAGCATAAAAATAATGAGGAGTGCCATCCCAGCAAGAGATGATATTCCTATTTCCATCCAGAGCAGGATGATCACTGTGATAGCATTAAGTGGCCCGATCCACAGGATGTGCAAGCGTGTCGTAACCTTAAAAAAAAAAGACAAAGTCTTCTTAGAACTGTATAAAAGCAAAACCATAAGCACATAATTTAGAAACAATCTGCTCTGAAGGAAGAGATAGGAACCTAAATAGAAATGATATCAGTTCAGTTCAGTTCAGTCACTCAGTTGTGTCTGACTCCTTGCAACCCCATGAATCGCAGCACACCAGGCCTCCCTGTCCATCACCAACCCCCGGAGTTCACTCAGACTCACGTCCATCGAGTCAGTGATGCCATCCAGCCATCTCATCCTCTGTCGTCCCCTTCTCCTCCTGCCCCCAATCCCTCCCAGCATCAGAGTCTTTTCCAGTGAGTCAACTCTTCGCATGAGGTGGCCAGAATACTGGAGTTTCAGCTTTAGCATCATTCCTTCCAAAGAAATCCCAGGGTTGATCTCCTTCAGAATGGACTGGTTGGATCTCCTTGCAGTCCAAGGGACTCTCAAGAGTCTTCTCCAACATCACAGTTCAAAAGCATCAATTCTTCGGCGCTCAGCCTTCTTCACAGTCCAGCTCTCACATCCATACATGACCACAGGAAAAATCATAGCCTTGACTAGAGATCTCAGTGGGTTTTAAACCTGCTGAAGCAGAAACTGAAGCATCCTCCACAGATGATGCTATTCTGGGGCAGCACAAGGCTGGGTTCAGGGATTCCAGGGAGAAGCAGACAGGCACACTGGAAGGAAAATGTTGATTTTGTCAACAATGCAGATGATCTCAGGGCATCCCTACTCTCTCTCCGTCCCAAAATTCAGACACCTTTTTCTCTGGGGCTCCCTGCAACCCCAGGAAAGTCTACATTATGGTACCTACCACTCCCTCCAGTAATGACTTGTGTATTTACCTCCCTGATGGGCTTTGACTTCTCTGAGGCAGAAACTAAGCCTTATTCATCCTTGAAACTGAAGAGGTATCTGACTTCATGTCTGATGAATGAATAACTGAAAGAGAAGTTGTTGTTGTTCATCACTTAGTCATTTCCAACTCTTTGTGACCCCCATGGACTGCAGCACACCAGGCTTCCCTGTCCTTCACCATCTCCAAGAGCTTGCTCAAACTCGTGTCCATTGAGACAGTGATGCCATCCAACCATCTCATCCTCTCTTGTCCCCTTCTCCTCTTGCCCTCAATCTTTCCCAGCACCAGGGTCTTTTCCAGTGAGTCAACTCTTCACGTCATGTGGCCAAAGAATTAAAGCTTTGGCTTCACCATCAGTCAATCCAATGAATGTTCAGGGTTGATTTCTTTTAGGATTGACTGGTTTGATCTCCTTCCTATCCAAAGGGCTCTCAGGCATTTTCTCCAGCACCACAGTTTGAAAGTATTAATTCTTTGATGCTCAGACTTCATGTTATGGTTCAACTCTCATATCCATATAGACTAGTAAAAAAAAAAAAAATAGCTTTCACTACATGGACCTTTGTCAGAAAAGTGATGTCCTTGTTAATAGGCTATCTAGGTTTGTTATTTTTTTGTTTCCCAAGGAACAAGCGCCTTTTAATTTCATGTCTACAGTTACCATCTACAGTGATTTGGGAGCCCAAGAAAACAAAGTGAGTCACTGTTTCCATTGTTTCCCCACCTATTTGCCATGAACTGATGGGACTGGATGCCATGATCTTAGTTTGTTGAATGTTGAGTTTTAAGTCAGCTTTTAACTCTCCTCTTTCACCTTCATCAAGAGGCTTTTTAGTTCCTCTTTATTTTTGGCCATTAGGGTGGTGTCATTTGCACATCTGAGGTTATTGATATTTCTCCCAGCAATTTTGATTCCAGCCTGAGTTTCATCCAGCCCAGGATTCCACATGATGTACTCTGTATGACAGCTGAGTAAGCAGGGTGACAATATACAGCCTTGACATATTCCTTTCCTCATTTGGAACAATCCTTTATTCTATGTATAGTTCTAACTCTTCCTTCTTGACCGGCATACAGGTTTCTTGGGAGGCAGGTAGGTGGTCTAGTAGTCCCATCTCAAAGAATTTCCCACATTTTATTGTGATCCATACAGTGAAAGGGCTTAGCATAGTTAATGAAGCAGAAATAGATGTTCTTCTGGAATCCCCTTCCTTTTTCTATGACCCAAGGAATGTTGGCAATTTGATCTATGATTCCTCTGCCTTTTCTAAATCAAGCTTATACATCTGGAATTTCTCTGTTCCCATACTGTTGGAGCCTAGCTTAAAGGATTTTGAGCATTACCTTGCTAGCATGTGAAATGAGTGCAATTGTGTGGTACTTGGAACATTCTTTGACATTGTCTTTCTTTGGGATTGGAATGAAAACTGGCCTTTTCCAGTCCTGTGGTCACTGCTTAGTTTTCCAAATTTGTTGGCATTTTTTGTGGAGTACTTTAACAGCATCATTTTTTAGGATTTAAAATAGCTCAACTGGAATTCCATCATGCCCACTAGCTTTGTTGGTAGTAATGCTTCCTAAGGCCCACTTGACTTTCTACTCCAGGATGTTTGGCTCGGGGTAAGTGATCATGCTATCATGTTTTCCTGTGTCATTAAGATCTTTTTTGTACAGTTCTTCTGTGTATTCTTGCCACCACTTCTTAATATGTTCTGCTTCTGTTAGGTCCATACCATTTCTGTTGATTATTGTGCACATCGCTCCGTGAAATGTTCCCTTGGTATTTCTAATTTTCTTGAAGAGATCTCTGTCCAATGCAGTCGTTCAGTGGTGTCCCACTCTTTGTGTCCCCCTGGACTGCAGCACACCAGGCCTCCCTGTCCATCACCAATTCCCAGAGTTTACTCGAACTCATGTCTGTTGAGTCGGTGATGCCATACAACCATCTCATCCTCTGTTGTCCCCTTCTCCTCCCACCTTCAATCTTTCCCAGCATCAGTGTCTTTTCCAATGAGTCAGTTCTTCCCATCAGGTGGCCAAAGTACTGGAGTTTCAGCTTCAGCATCAGTCCTTCCAATGAACATTCAGGACTGATTTCCTTTAGGATTGACTGGTTTGATCTCCTTGCTATTCAAGAGATTCTAAGGAGTTTTCTGCAGCACTATGGTTTAAAAGCATTAATTCTTTGCACTCAGTTTTCTTGACAGTCCAACTCACATCCATACATGACTACTGGAAAAGCCATAGCTTTGACTACAAGAAACTTTGTCAGAAAAGGTCCTTTGATGTCTCTGCTTTTTAATATGCTGTCTAGGTTGGTCATAGCTTTTCTTCCAAGGAGCAAGTGTCTTTTAATTTCATGGCTGCAGTCATTTGGGAGCCCAAGAAAATAAAGTCTGTCACTGTTTCCATTGTTACCCGATCTATTTCCCATGAAGTGATGGGACCAGGTGTCATGATCTTCATTTTATGAATGCTGAGTTTTAAGGCAACTGTTTTCACTCTCCTCTTTCACTTTCATCAAGAGGCTCTTTAGTTCTTCTTCACTTTCTACCATAAGGGTGCTGTCATCTGCATAGCTGAGGTTATTGCTATTTCTCCTAGCAACAGGAGACTGATTNTGAGTTTTAAGGCAACTGTTTTCACTCTCCTCTTTCACTTTCATCAAGAGGCTCTTTAGTTCTTCTTCACTTTCTACCATAAGGGTGCTGTCATCTGCATAGCTGAGGTTATTGCTATTTCTCCTAGCAACAGGAGACTGATTACAGCTTGTGCTTCATCCAGCCCAGCATTTTGCTTGATGTACTCTGCATATAAGTTAAATAAGCAGGGTGACAACATACAGCCTTGATGCACTCCTTTCCTGATTTGGAACCAGTCTGTTGTTCTATGTCCAGTTCTAACTTGCTTTTTGACTTGCATATAAATTTCTCAGGAGGCAGGTGAGGCAGTCTGGTATTCCCATCTCTTGAAGAATTTTCCACAGTTCATTGTGATTCACACAGTCAAAGGCTTTGAAATAGTCAATAAGGCAGAAGTAGATGTTTTCCTAGAACTCTCTTGCTTTTTCTATGATCCAACGGATGTTGGAAATTTGTTTCCTCTGCCTTTTCTAAAACCAGCTTCAACTTCTGGAAGTTCACCGTTCACTTACTGTTCAAGCATGGCTTGCAGAATTTTGAGCATTACTTTGCTAGTGTGTGAGGTGAGTGCAACTGTGTGGTAGTTTGAACATTCTTTGCCATTGAGTTTCTTTGGGATTGGAATGAAAACATCTTTTCCAGTCCTGTGGCCATCAAAATCTTGTGCACATCAGGAGACCCAAAAGAGACTGAGACAGACCTGCCTTTGAGTGTTTGAGTGTCTCCTGAAGAGGTACGGGTCAGCAGTGGCCTGCCACAGGGGCAGGGGCTCTGGGTGCAGCAGACCTGGGCATGGCATAAGCCCTCTCAGATGAGGTTGCAATTAACCCCACCATAGGCCACCAAAACTTACACAGGACTGGGGAAACAGACTCTTGGAGGGCAGAAAAAAAGAAACACCTTGTGTGCACAAGGACTAAGGAGAAAAAAGCAGTGACCCCCTTGCCCGTGAGTGTCCAGGAGTCTCTGGCAGAGGCATGGGTAGTCTGTGGCCTGCTACAGGGTTGGGGACACTGACTGTGGCAGTGCATACACAGGACCTTTTGAAGGAGGTCACCATTATCTTCATTTGGTTCAGTCAGTCATGTCTGACTCTTTGCAACCACATGGACTGAAGCACGCCAGGCTTCCATGTCCATCAGCAAATCCAAGAGCTTCCTCAAACTCATGTTCATTGAGTCTGTGATGCCATCCAACCATATTATCCTCTGACGTGCCCTTCTCCTCTCACCTTCAATCTTTCCCAACATCACAGTCTTTTCAAATGAGTCAGTTCTTCCCATCAGGTGGCCAAAGAATTGGAGTTTCAGCTTCAGCATCAGTCCTTCCAATGAATATTCAGGACTGATTTCCTTTAGGATGGACTGGTTGGATCTCCTTGAAATCCAAGGGACTCTCAAGAGCCTTTTCCAACACCACAGTTCGAAAGCATCAATTCTTTGGGGCTCAGTCCTGTGGGGAGCCGCCCTCAAAAGAAGTGAGGGGTCTTACTTGTAAGACACAGCCCTGGGAAGAGTCTGCAGGAATGCCTGCTTATCTCAAGACTCACATTCCCTGTCCCGCCACCCCTTAGAAGTTAATATTTTACTCATCTGGCTCCTTGGCATGGGCAAGCGAAAATAGTTCTGTTTATCTATACCCTGACTGCCTTGAGGAAAAACAAAACACTTAGCTCTGGGAACCTGGGAACAGGCACCTTTCTTAAGCTTTGTCTTGTCTTTTGAAGGTTACTGATTAGAAAATAGCCCTGTTTCCCTGCCTTACTGAACATATATAAACTGCACAAAAAATAAAGTCGTGGTCAGCCAATTTCAAGCCGCTACTGGAGTTGCTGACCCTCTCGACCCCATCTTTTGTCTTTATCTTTTGTGTGTGTGTGTAGTTCTTTTCTAAGCCGCTTGCAGGATTCTCCTTGCAGGACCTGTTCGATTTGCCGGCTGGTACCGGCACAGTCCAATTCTCACATACATACATGACTGCTTGAAATACCATAGCTTTGACTAGATAGACCTTTGTTGGTAAAGTAATGTCTCTGCTTTTTAATAAGCTGTCTAGGTTGGCCATAACTTTGCTTCCAAGGAGCAAGTGTTTTTTAATTTTATGGCTGCAATGATTTTGGAGCCCAAGAAAATAAAATCTGTCACTGTTTCCATTCTTACCCCCTCTATTTGCCATGAACTGATAGTACCAGATGCCATAATCTTTGTTTTTTGAATGTTGAGTTTTAAGGCAACCTTTTCACTCTCCTCTTTCACTTTCATCAAGAGGCTCTTTAGTTATTCTTCAGTTTCTGCAATAAGGGTGCTATCATCTGCATATTTGAGGTTATTGGTATTTCTGCAAGCAATCTGGATTTCAACTTGTGCTTCATCCAGCCTGGCATTTTGCATGATGTACTCTGCATATAAGTTAAATAAGCAGGGTGACAATATACAGCCTTGATGTACTCCTTTCCCAATTGGAACCAATCTGTTGCTCCATGTCCAGTTCAAACTGTTGATTTTTGACCTGCATACAGATTTCTCAGGAGGCAGGTAAGGTGGTCTGGTATTCCTATCTCTTTCAGAATTTTCCACAGTTTGTTGTTACTCACACAGTCAAAGATTTTGGCATAGTTAATAAAGCAATAGTAGATGTTTTCCTGGAACTCTCATGCTTTTTCTATGATGTTGGCAATTTGATCTCTGGTTTGTCTGCCTTTTCTAAATTCATCTTAAACATCTGGAAATTCATGGTTAACATACTGTTGAAGCTTCATTTGGAGAATTTTGAGCATTACTTTGCTAGGGTGTGAGATTAGTGCAATTGTGTAATAGCTGGAACATTTCTTGGCATTTCCTTTCTTTGGGATTAGAATGAAAACTGACTTTTTTCAGTCCTGTGGCCACTGCTCAGTTTTCCAGATATGCTGGAGTTTTCCAGATATGCTGGCATATTGAGTGCAGCACTTTCACAGCATTATCTTTTAGGATTTGAAATAGCTCAACTGGAATTCCATCACCTCCTCTAGCTTTGTTTGTAGTGATTCTTCATAAGGTCCATTTGGCTTCACATTCCAGGATGTCTGGCTCTAGATGAGTGATCACACCATCATGGTTATCTGGAACATGAAGATCTTTTTTGTATAGTTCTTCTGTGTATTCCTGTCATCTTTTCTTAATATCTTCTGCTTCTGTTAGGTCTATACAATTTCTGTCCTTTATTGTTCCCATCTTTGCATGAAATGTTCCCTTGGTATCTAATTTTCTTGAAGAGATCTCTAGTCTTTCCCATTTGTTGTTTTCCTCTATTTCTTTGCATTAATCACTAAGGAAGGCCTTCTCATCTCTACTTGCTACTCTTTGGAACTCTGCATTCAAATGGGTATATCTTTCCTTTTCTCCTTTGCCTTTAATTTGTCTTCTTTTCTCAGCTATTTGTAAGGCCTTGTCAGACAACCATTCTGCCTTTTTGCATTTCTTTTTCTTGCAGATGGTCTTCACTGCCTCCTGTACAATGTCACAAACCTCCGTCCACAGTTCTTCAGGCACTCTATCAAATCTAATCCTTTGAATCTATTTGTCACTTCCACTATATAATCACAAGGGATTTGATTTAGGTCATACCTGAATGGCCTAGTGGTTTTCCCCACTTTCTTCAATTTAAGTCTAAATTTGGCAATAAGAAACTCATGATCTGAGCCAGTCAGCTCCCAGTCTTGTTTTTTGCTGACTGTATAGAGCTTCTCCATCTTTGGCTGCAAAGAATATAATCAATCTGATTTCGGTATTCATCATTTGGTGATGTCCATGTGTCCAACACATGTCTTGTGTTGTTGAAAGAAGGTGTTTACTATGACCTGTGTGTTCTCTTGGCAAAACTCTGTAAGCCTTTGCCCTGCTTCATTTTGTACTCCAAGGCCAAATTTGCCTGTTGCTCCAGGTAGCTCTTGATTTCCTAGTCTTGCATTCCAGTCCCCTGTAATGAAGAGGACATCTTTTTTTGGCTGTTAGTTCCAGAAGGTTTTGTAGCTCTTCATAGAACCATTCAGCTTCAGCTTCTTCAGCATTACTGGTCAGGGCATAGAACTGGATTACTGTGATATTGAATGGTTTGCCTTGGAAACGAATGGAGATCATTCTGTTGTTTTTGAGATTCTGTGTTCAGTTCAGTTCAGTCTCTCAGTCACATCCAACTCTTTGTGACCCCGTGCACTGCAGCACGCCAGGCCTTCTGTCTATCATCAACTCCTGGAGTTTTCTCACACTCATGTCCAATGAGTCAGTGATGCCATCCAACCATCTCATCCTCTGTGGTCCCCTTCTCCTCCTGTCTTCAGTCTTTCCCAGCATCATGGTCTTTTCAAATGAGTCAGTTCTTCCCATCAGGTGACTTCCCTGGTGGCTTAGAGGGTAAAGCATCATGTCCATTGAGTCGGTGATGCCATCCAACCATCTCATCCTCTGTGGACCCCTTCTTCTCCTGCCTTCAGTCTTTCCCAGCATCACAGTCTTTTCAAATGAGTCAGTTCTTCCCGTCAGATGGCCAAAGTATTAGAATTTTGGCATAAGTCCTTACAATGAATATTCCAGGCTGATTTCCTTTAAGATGGACTGGTTGGATCTCCTTGCAGTCCAAGGGACTCTCAATAGTCTTCTCAATCACCACAGTTCAAAAGCATCAATTCTTTGGCACTCAGCTTTCTTTATAGTCCAACTCTCACATCCATACATGACTACTGGAAAAACTATAGCCTTGACGAGATGGACTTTTGTTGGCAAAGTAATGTCTCTGCTTTTTAAGATGCTGTCTAGTTAGGTCATAACTTTTCTTTCAAGGAGCAAGCATCTTTTAGTTTCGTGGCTGCAGTCACCAGCTGCAGTGATTTTGGAGCCAAAAATATATGCAGAGTACATCATGAGAAATGCTGGACTGGATGAAGCACAACCTTGAATCAAGATTGCAGGAGAAATATCAATAACCTCAGATATGAAAATGATACCACAATTAAGGAGAAAGTGAAGAAGAACTAAAGAGCCTCTTGATCAAAGTGAAAGAAGATAGTGAAAAAGTTGGCTTAAAACAACATTCCGAAAACTAAGATCTTGGCATCTGGTCCCATCACTTCATGCCAAATATATGGGGAAACAGTGGAAACAAGTACTGCATAGTCATAAGATATGTGTATTTAAAAAAAAAAAAAAAGAGTGTGGAGTTGACAGCTGAGAGGAAGTTGAGTCTGGCTGGAGACCACCTACTTGGCCTATTCCTCACAGGCTCCCTATGCAGCAGCACTGAACAGGGCACAGGGGAAATAACAATCCCTGCCCACCAAGCCTTCATCATCCAGAGGAGGAGGAAGACAGTTCAGCAACACTGCCAGCCTGTTACTGTCAGTGTTACTGACAGGGCGTGTCAGCGTGTTACTGACAGGGCTACACCAGGAGGACCTTTAGGGACAATAATTTAGCTAGGAAAGAACACTACTGCCTATCTAGTATTAGAAAAACAAAATTCTAATCCACAGGACAATACATATTTTTACATATAAGTTGCACACAGAAGAGATGAGAGCTGGATAATGACAACCCTTATCTTAGGTTCTCAACAGAACCCTGGCTGACATCAAACCTGAAACTTGGCTCCCAAAAATCTGAACCCAGTGAGAAATGAAAGAGGATCCCTTGGGCACTTACGTTGTCAAACCTGTTCACATCGTTGGACAGCAGGTTGACGATCTGGCCTGTGGTGGTCTTCCCTATGGCTGAGTTACTCAGGTGAAGGGTCTGAAATAAGAGAGGGAGACAGAGAATTTATTTCCCATGTTGATACAAATTCATACTTAAAACTTAGCAAAATGGATAACACTTTCTTGGGGTCACACATGGTATCAGGATGAGCAGGATAACTCCTGATAGACGGGCTCTAGGGACCCATATTCATCCTTTATCTCCTCAATGTGACAAAAGCCCCACCCACAAGGACACCAAAGGGAGGAGTAGGAGGTAGAAACAAAATCCCCCACCCTGTTTCTCAATGAACTTGGGCCTGCTCAGAGTGTAAAGAATGTAGGTTTAGACTTCAGTTCAGTTCAGTCGCTCAGTCGTGTCCAATTCTTTGCAACCCCATGAATCGCAGCATTCCAGGCCTCCCTGTCCATCACCAACTACCAGAGTTCACTCAGACTCACATCTATCCAGCCATCTCATCCTCTGTCATCCCTTTCTCCTCCTGCCCCCAATCCCTCCCAGCATCAGAATCTTGTCCAATGAGTCAACTCTTCACATGAGGTGGCCAAAATACTGGCGTTTCAGCTTTACCATCATTCCCTCCAAAGAAATCCCAGGGCTGATCTCCTTCAGAATGGACTGGTTGGATCTCCTTGCAGTCCAAGGGACTCTCAAGAGTCTTCTCCAACACCACAGTTCAAAAGCATCAATTCTTCGGCGCTCAGCCTTCTTCACAGTCCAACTCTCACATCCATACATGACCACAGGAAAAACCATAGCCTTGACTAGACGGACCTTAGTCGGCAAAGTAATGTCTCTGCTTTTGAATATACTATCTAGGTTGGTCATAACTTTTCTTCCAAGGAGTAAGCGTCTTTTAATTTCATGGCTGCAGTCACCATCTGCAGTGATTTTGGAGCCCAAAAAAATAAAGTCTGACACTGTTTCCACTGTTTCCCCATCTATTTCCCATGAAGTGATGGGACCGGATGCCATGATCTTCGTTTTCTGAATGTTGAGCTTTAAGCCAACTTTTTCACTCTCCTCTTTCACTTTCATCAAGAGGCTTTTTAGCTCCTCTTCACTTTCTGCCATAAGGGTGGTGTCATCTGCATATCTGAGGTTATTGATATTTCTCCCGGCAATCTTGATTCCAGCTTGTGTTTCTTCCAGTCCAGCGTTTCTCATGATGTACTCTGCATAGAAGTTAAATAAGCAGGGTGACAATATACAGCCTTGACGTACTCCTTTTCCTATTTGGAACCAGTCTGTTGTTCCATGTCCAGTTCTAACTGTTGCCTCCTGACCTGCATACAGATTTCTCAAAAGGCAAGTTAGGTGGTCTGATATTCCCATCTCTTTCAGAATTTTCCACAGTTTCTTATGATCCACACAGTCAAAGGCTTTGGCATAGTCAATAAAGCAGAAATAGATGTTTTTCTGGAACTCTCTTGCTTTTTCCATGATCCAGCGGATGTTGGCAATTTGATCTCTGGTTCCTCTGCCTTTTCTAAAACCAGCTTGAACATCAGGGAGTTCACAGTTCACGTATTGCTGAAGCCTGGCTTGGAGAATATACATATATGTATATATGTGTGTGTGTGTGTACGCATAGTGTATATATACACACAGCATGTATACGTGTTCTAAGGGTCTTTCAAAGCATAATCTGAAACTCATAGCACTCAAATATATAATGAACACATCAGAGATTTATCCATTTTAATTAACAGTAACCAATGATACGATAAAGCTAGTTTGAAGAAGCTTTTCGAGAAACTGGGTATTTATAACTCAGAAAACAGAGTAAGATGGCTAGATTGGATACTAAGCTGGCTGGTGTCCTATAAAATGGTGTAGATTATCTTTCCTAGTGGATAGAAATGATTTGCATCTCTACTGGCCTGAAATCTACAAGTTAACATGTATCTTCATTGTATATGGACTCTAATGAATTGTAAACAAAGTCAAACTCAGATAAATTGCTCTAGAGCAGTGGTTCTGAAACTTTTTGGACTTAGGACCTATTTACAGGGGATTCCCTGAGAGTCCAGTGGTTAGGACTCTGCACTCTCACATCAGAGTGCCCAGGTTCAATCCCTGGTCCAGGAACTGGACCAAGATCCCACAAGTGTGGCCATGGCCAAAAGGAGAAAAAAAAAAGACCCATTTTCATTCTTAAAATATATCAAAAACTCTTTGGAGTCTTCCATAAATTTTATGTGTATTATGTTCATTGATAGTTACCATATTGGACATAAAAACAGAAAATGTTTAAATATTTATGCATTTTAACATAATCAAAACATGTTAACATATTTTTGTAAAGAAGTAAGGTTCTTCAGAGCAGTAAAAGTTTATGAGAAACAAAGCATCCTTTAAAATTTTTGCAAATCTCATTACTGTCTAAAGCTTAATTGAATTGAAGACAGCCAAATTCTCACATCTGCTGCATTCACTGCATTGCAGTATGGTGTTTTGATTGAAGTATGAGAAATCCAGTCTTATACAAATAGCAGTTTAATTGCCTTTTCAAATAAATGTGAGTATTATTGGAAACTACACCAACATTCAACAAATTGTAGTTTCTTAAAGATTAGTTGCACTGTGAAATCTGAAATTGTGTCAATAAATGTCTCCTACTTTGTCACATTAATATCCATTGGTCTGTCCTAATAATTTGAGTAGATCTTTGTTCACAATCTAGTCTCTGTATACACAGAGCAAGGAGAGATGGAAGAAAGAGGCAGACCACTTCAGACTGGTAGGTAGGAGGTTTAATAAGCAAGAAAAGTTACTTGTCCTGGGCAGCCACAAGACCAGTATATTTTCACATCCACTTTGCCAGAATCACAAACGTTTATACAGACAACTTAACTGGGTTCCATCACATACACTGTCCAGATGGTCTCAAAAACACCGTCCTCTCTCAAGGTGTTGAGAGGAAGATGTTGTTGAAAATAACTCTCGCTGTGGGAATGGTAAGCAGAGCATCCATTACAAGACAGAGGAAGAGGTGAGGAGTCTCCCATTACCTGGGTCTAGCTAGAGGGTCAACCAGGGATAGTGTTCTCCTGAATACCCCCAACAAACTTTTACACATGTGATTTTGTAAAATCGGAATGGAATAAAGAATGTGATGCAAGAATCTAACTATATTAAAAATGTATAAGGGCTTCCCTGATGGTCCAGGGGTTAAGAATCCAGCCAATGCAAGAGAAACAACTTCAGTCCCTGGTCCAGGAATATTCCACATGCTGCAGAACAACTAAACCCATGTCCTGCAACTACTGAACCCACGCACCTGCAACCACAGAGGCCACTGCAGTGAGAAGCCCATGCGCCATGACTAAAGGGTAGCCCCCGATCTCCGCAACTAGAGAAAGCCTGAAGGCAGAAACAAAGACCTAGCTCGGCCAAAAATAAATAAATAAATATTTTTTAAGTATATGAAGCAGCTTCTTTGAAAGGGATACTGACCCCATCTGGAAGATGCTAACCCAAGTAACTCTGGAAAAGAATGGTGTCTGTAAGAGTAAAGGCAAAAGGAATTGCATGTAAACACTAAATTCTAAAGTTGTTTTCCACAGGAGTGTAGTTTATCATTTCTCAGACTCCTACATATGCATAAAGGTAATCAACAACTAAGTAAATGGTGAGGGTTGTGGAGCCCGGCTTCTCATTAGTGGCATGAGAGGCTACAGAGAAGCACGAAAGAAATCTAGAATGATTCATGTGGTTATGGGTTTAGAACTGGAGGTATCAGCATAAACTCCTGTTTAGCTTAGTGTAGATACAGATGGCTTTTCATAGAAATATTTCTAGACATGCATACATATACAGGTCAGTATTCACATATGTATGCCCTTGCTCTCTCAGCTGAGAGGATCAGAAGCAACAAAGCCCCAGCAGCAACACACAGTGAACACCCAGACCCTGATTTCTAATCTTATTTCCAAATGAAGGATTGGAACTCCTGGGAGAAACGGCTGACTCTAGGACTGGGATAGAAATACACAAGTTGAGTCTATACCATCTGATAATGCCAGGAAGTACAGAAGCGCTCAAAAAGGGAGGGAAACCCACAGTGAAGGGAATATGTCAAAGGGACCTAGGAGCCAACTGGAAGAGTTCCCAGTGGCCAAATGTGGAGCAAATAGTCACTATATTAAAACCCAAAGTAAAAAATGAGCATGCTTGGTTCCATACTGATAAAGATAGCGTACTGAATAAATAATAAATGAAGAACAATTTTCCTGTTCAGAAGAGTTCCAAATCATTTATGTAAATACTCCACCCTCCAGGAAGCAGAGCATAACCACTCACCCTTAAGTGTGGGCTGTGCATAGCAATTTCCCTGCAAAGAGTGCAGCATGCAAACAGGTGCAAGGTAAGTGTACAGAGGAGACGCCTGGCTGACACAACCTCAGCCAGGTGGTCAGGGTCAGTATGACAGCGACAAGTTATGGTGCCTGCAGGCACCCTTGACGCAATGGGCTGAGACCAACTCTCTGCCTCATGATCTCCCTCCGAAAAACTCATCACCTTTGTCTAATCGGGAGAAACACTAGACAAACCCCATTTGAAGGACATTCTTTAAAATACCTGACCAGTCTTCAACTGTCCAGATCAACCAAAAACAAAGAAAAGGAGAGCCTGAAACACTGTTACAAACGAAAGGAGCCTAGGTAGACATAACAGCTGAGTGTTGTGGAGTGTCCTGGACAGGACCCTGGCTCAGAAAAAGGACCCTGGGTAAAATTATGGAAGTCTAAACAAAATATGGGTTTTTGGTTAGTAGTAATCATCAGTACTAGTTCATTCACAGTACACTGACAAGTGTATCACGCTAATGTGTTACTCGAGTTAATTTTGGGGGGCGGGCGGGGAGCATACAGGAACTCTCTGTATTATCTTTGTAATTTTTCTGTAAAACTATTCTATAATAAAAAAAAGTTTTCTTAAAAAAAAGTGTTTTTAAAAAAGGGATAACAATCTATAACCCCACTCCCCTCCCTCCCAGAAACAAGTGGAGCGTTGTGTTGGTATTGGTGCAGGGAAAGAGGCACCCTTTTCCCCTGCTGGTGGAGATGTGAATAGGGCAGATGCCCTGGAAGGCACTGTATCCATTCAGTGCTACAGCGACGGTAGCTCCCCACACATAGACAGGAGACGTGTAAACACCTGCTCATCACACAGGTCCATGGTTCCATACCTGAAATCCCATACGCGAGCTGAATTTCAGAATTTAGGACATTTTTTTAGAAAGATAATTTGTTGCTTACAGTACATTAGATATTAGACCTCATCAGGATCTGGGGTAGCAACATGAAATCAAACTTGTTAATGTGCTGATATATATGACTATTCACATCAAGTTGGTTGAAGAGTGTAAGTATCCTATTTATGAAAAAAAAAAAAAAAAAAGAAGTGTTAGTTGCTCAGTTGTGTGACTTTGCAACCCCATGGACTATAGTCCGCCAGGCTCCTCTGTCCATGGAATTCTCCAGGCAGGAATACTGGAGTGGGTTGCCATTTCCCTGTCCAGGGGATCTTCCCATTCCAAGGATAGAACCCGAATCTCCTGCGTTGCAGGCAAATTCTTCACCATCTGAGCCACCAGGGAAGCCTATTTATGAAGAGTATAAATAGATACATGGTGTCTGATCAGTCTTTGCTATGAAATGAGTTTGTCCCAAACTTACAAAAGAAAAAGACAAACGCACTAGGTTTTCAGAGTTCTGGGGGTTCTGAAATTCCACATATGTGACTGTGGACTTATAGCAGAAAAATAATTGAGGACAATCTGATTGCCCATTAGCAAGGGAATGGATAAAAAACATCCTGTTCATTCACACAATGGAAAGCTGTGTCACAGTTAAAATGATTGGACTACATCTCCATGTATCGACATGAATAAATTGAAAAAATGTATGCTGCATTAAAAAAAAAAACCTCATTGCAAAAGGATAAGTTACATATGGTATCAATTAAGGAAAATTATAAATGTGAATGAATATAATGAATATGTTGTTCACATATATGGAACTAAAGTTTTAAAACTTGCATGAGGAGGACACATGTCGAATTCAAGAGATGGCTTTGGACCAGGTCACACCCAAGCCATCACGTGCCACCTCCATCACAATCAGTGTCCTTATGGGTGAGAGCTGGTGGCCAGAGGGTGACCGACAGTGGGCAGTCCTGCGAAGACAGCCTCTCTCAGGACCTGGGGGAAGGATAGGTCAAAGGACCCCCAGGAGGAGCCTTCGTGGCCCCTCAGGTCATGGCCGATGAGCTTGGACAGGGGCTCTGGCCCCATCAGAACTTCTGCCTGTTCTCTGATGGAGAGCTCTCGAGGCCTCCTGCACCCTTGGCAGGATGTTCAAAGCTGTAGTTGATGTAGACACCGTCATGAGCGCTCATCGGGGCGGGGTGCTTTGAGCAAGAGGTCTCCTTGGTCGCAGCTGCCCTCTCCTCCTGCTTCTGCTGCTCCACCAGAGCTGGGTTGACATCAGGCCCTGCAGAGGGACAGACACAGAGCAACACGGTCAGGGGGGCGACAGGCTGGGTGCAGGATGCAGGCGTGTGTTGGAGCCTCAAATGGAAGTTCAGAGAGGGAGAGCTAAGTCCTAAGCCCCCCACTTCCTATCACTGCCCTTCACCCCAGCCCTCACTTCACCATACCCCCCAAAAGCTGGTAACCATCAATTGCCACCCACGCCCAGCCCCTGGTTCCCCCTGCCTTCCAGTGCAGGTCCCTGCCATCCAGGGGTCTAGCAGGGGAAGCCCCAAGCCACCCATAGCCAGTGACTCCCTCTCCCTCCTCTCTTCCTTGGACACGCTGTGCAAGCATTCCTTGCTGAGAGAAGCCACTCCTCACTGTCACCAGGCTCAGGTCAGAAAGGGGACCTGGATCTCTGCACCTGCCACTCGCCTCTCTGTCAGGATCCCAGCCACTCTGCAGGGGGCGGGCCACTCAGAATCTCCAAGGGGTGGCCATGACCTGTGGGACCTGTGGCTCCCCAGCCAGGTAGCCTCTGGGGAGGTCCCCAGCAACCACACTCTCCTCTTCCAAAGGGGGTCAGGAAGTTTCTACAAGACTGGGGTGCCATGTGTAGGGGTGCCGGTGCTGTGTGGCCTCCAAATACACTGCATGTGACCAGCTCTATTACTGGGGTGGAGGGGTCTCGGGTTCCTCATCTGTGAAATGGGGATGAAAACATCACCTACCTCCAGGGATGATAAGAGGGTTAATATATATTTACTAGCACACAAACACACTCTTCTATTAATATAAATGTTCCATCTAAAATTACCATTATTATTATTCCTGGTGTCAGGGAACAGTGCAAAATTGAACTCTCAGCTTGCCTGCCCTATGGGGGAACGCTTCATCCAGGGGTCCTGTTTAAATCTCTGTGGAGGGACGGGGTGTGTAAACAACTGTGCTCAGAAGGGACTTTTCTAGTGGTCCACTGGTTGGGAGTCAGCCTGCTCATGCTGGGGACACAGGTTTGACCCCTGGTCTAGGAACTAAGATCCCACATGTCTCGGGGTAACTAAGCTCATGCAGCACATCCGCTGAAGCCCATGTGCTCTAGAGCCTCTGCTCCGCAACAAGAGAAGACCATGCACCACAACTAGAGAGTAACCCCCGCTCGCTGCAC
Source organism: Oreotragus oreotragus (assembly GCA_006410675.1). Taxonomy (NCBI): domain Eukaryota; kingdom Metazoa; phylum Chordata; class Mammalia; order Artiodactyla; family Bovidae; genus Oreotragus; species Oreotragus oreotragus. The sequence continues at coordinate 425,669 of SJYX01009868.1, forward strand.
CCCGAGAAAGCCCACAGCAACGAAGACCCAGAGCAGCCAATAAATAAGCAATTCTTTAAAAAAGAATAACTGAAAAAATAAATGAATAAAAAAGAATAACTGTGCTCTACAGTAAGCTCCGGGAGTTGGTGATGGACAGGGAAGCCTGGCATGCTGCAGACCATGGGGTCGCAAAGAATCAGACATGACTGAGCAGCTAAACTGATCTGAACTGAATGCTCTACAGTGAGGAAACAGAAATGAACGTGTTGCTAGTAGGAGTTTAAATGGTAAAACTTCCTGGAGGGTGTTAACAGTTGGAATGAACAATCAGTGTTCATGGACTAAACTTCCTCTAGGATATATTGAAGAATGAGGTCAAAGATTCAGCCACAAAGGATAGTCATCGCAGCACTGGCAACAACACGCAAAGTCAGAAATAGTCTAGTTCTAATTCTAGTTCTAGTTCTAGTTCAGTCGCTCAGTAGTGTCCAACTCTTTGGGACCCCATGGACTGCAGCACGCCAGGCTTCCCTGTCCGTCACCAACTCCCAGAGCTTGCTCAAAGTCATGTCCATCAAGTCGGTGATGCCAGAAACAGTCTGGTGTCCAGCAACTGGGAGCTGGCTAAATGGACTGTGGCCAATCCATACAAAAGGATATGTTTTTCAACTGCNGACCCCATGGACTGCAGCACGCCAGGCTTCCCTGTCCGTCACCAACTCCCAGAGCTTGCTCAAAGTCATGTCCATCAAGTCGGTGATGCCAGAAACAGTCTGGTGTCCAGCAACTGGGAGCTGGCTAAATGGACTGTGGCCAATCCATACAAAAGGATATGTTTTTCAACTGCAAGTTGTCACCCATGAATGAGTCATGAAATCAATTTCTCAGATAACACCGGAATTTTTTTAAAAATCAATGACAGAATATAACAGAAAATACCTGAAGCTTCTCAGGCAGTGTTATTTTGTGAAAGGCCTGTTCTACTCTGCATGTCCATGTCCATACCTGTACATATCACCTCTCAATGTGAAAATCTATTTTTTGCTCAAGGTCATGATCAAAAGTTCAGTGGCTTGCAGCAGAGAACCACATGGCCACTGAATGTGTTTGAAACGCAAATCTGACCCAGAAAAAGATGTTTTCATATGCTAAATGAAAAACTGTAGCTTCCAAACCAGGAGGAACTGTGTGCCCACAATTTGGGGCAGTACCTGTCCCAGGTGAGGGGGGACTGTGAGTGTTCCTGGCATTTTGCCTGTGGCTTGGAATCTTGTGGGAGGGGCCTGGCACTCACCCAGGTAGCTGAGGATGACGGGCAGGAAGACCAGGCCATGCAGCAGGCCCAGCACGGTGATGAGGAGGTTGAGACGGAAGAAGAAGATCTGGATGAGCTGCGCCTTGGCCAGGCCCAGGACAAGGATGCCAGGCAGGTTGGTCATGGCCACGCCTGCAAACACCTGGGGGTCACAAGCAGGTGTCAGACTGGGCACGGGGTGGCTGGCCAAGGACCATGCAAGGCAGCCCATCTACTCACCGCACTACCCATGGAGATGGTGGCCTCCTTAGCCCTCTCCAGCCGGGTAGGTTTGGTGCTGATGGCAAAGGAGCGGGTGATGTGGGACACAAACTCCACAGAGATGCCCACCGCCTGAGGGAAGAAAGGGGGCTTCAGCCACCCAAGGGCAGGGGCAGGGGTCTCCACCCAGGCCAGCAGGCAGCACCTAGACTCTAGAAAGAACTGGAAGCCTTGTTTTACACACGAGAGCCCTGACCCTCTGGCCGCCAGGTTACCGTGACCAGGTTGATGAGGGACACGGCATTGTAGCTGATGTCCCAGAGCGTCATGAAGCCCACAGTGTCCACCAGGATCATGATGATGGAGAAGAGGTTGAGGAGGCCGGAGCGGACGTCCATGCCCAGCAGGAAGCAGCAGACGACAAAGGTGGGCACCAGGCAGATGGTGAGCATAAAGAGCCCCTCGGGGACTATGGTCAGGTACTGCTCATAGAACACGTTGGTGACCCTGTGGGGCGCAGAGCACAGTCACTGCTCCGCAGCTTCCCGGGCCCACTTCAGGACGAACACTGGGCCCAGGTGCAGCTGAAGCCTCCATGCTGGAGCCCACCCCCACCTCGCGGCCACCCTCACCAACCCAGCACCCACACCCGCACGCCCCTCTGGAGCACATGCACTCACGAGTAAGGGAAGACCTCAAAATCTGGATCGGTGCCTGGCACCTTCCGCAGGTCAGCGGTGATGTTGGCTGCCAGTGCCCGAGTTGCCCGCAGAGCCTCCGTGAAATCCTGCGAGTTCTTCAGCGGCTTGTTGTAGGCCATGAACCGTGAGGCTGTGAAAGCCGGAGCCCATGTCAGACACCCACAGAACCCCAAGAGGCAGTGCCCAGCCGAGTTCAGGGCTCTGCTGCCACCATTTGGGAACTCTTAATACATGCTGAGCAAAGGGCCCTGCATTTCGGTTTTCCCCCAGCCCTGCAAGCTCTGTAGCTGGTCCTACCACTGTGTCAGACTCAAGTCCTGGCCCTGCCTCTCATGGATGGAACTTAAAGAGTTCTCCTGAGGGACTTCACTGGTGGTCCAGTGGCTAAGACTCCAGGCTCCCAATGCAGGGGGCCTGGGTTCGATTCCTAATTGGGAACTAGATCCCACATGCCACAACTAAGACCCAATGCAGCCAAATACATAAATATATTTTTTAAAGAAAGAGAGAGAGCTCCTGGATGAACCCAAACACTGCTCTGTATGGTTTCAAAACATGCACTGGATTCTTAACATCAATTTCATTATTTTCCCAATGCATGTTTTCCTGTAAGAAAGGACCAGAAAGGGAGACAAAAAATACAACAGTTGACTTAACAGAGCTGTGGGTTGGGGGACCCCCTGAGTAAGAGAATAGTCACTCATTGAACCAGCTGCCCACTGCCCACATCTGAGTGTGACTTGCACCTGAGAAAAGAAGAAGTAGGTGGCTCCCAAGTGCAGCATCAGCCACTGAGAATTCCATAAATTTCACATTGACTATGAATTTAGGGAATGGGGAGATGGAAACAGGCAGACATGGAGTGGAGTCCAAGGACGTGGAACTGGGTGACATGACTTCTGAGGACAGGACCAGGGCAGTTAGAAGCCCCCAGGAAGGAAGAAGGAGGGAAGGTTCAAGAAGGAGAATCTGTCTCCTGGGACTCGTGGGGCCCCCGGGGCAGCTGACTCTGGTCTTCCCCTCCAGTCAAGGACAGGCTTACCCAAAATCTGGCCATCTGAGCTCATATTCACTGAGGTGCTGTATGCTGCCAGGCCACTACAGGAGGAGGACCAGAACAGATTAGCCAAGGATCTGTCCCCTCTGTGAGCTTGGCCTATGGCTACCCGCAGAGGCCCCGCACTGCCTCCTCCCCCCGTGACCCTGCCGTGGGCACCCACACAGCTGTCCTCCTCAGTGCCCCCCCAACCACCACCAACCGCCTACCCTTTGGGACATTTGATGTTGGGCTCGTCACTCAGAAACCAGGGAAGATATTTGTGGAACTGCTCCACTGATGGCCGGGCAGAGCCCATTGTGGGGCTCACACAGGTCTTCAAGCAGGCCAGGGAGTCTACAAAGAGAGTGGGGGGCTCTAGGCAGCAGCACCCCCCAGGCCAGGCAGACGATGCCCTGCCCCACCTTGTGCTCCTTGCCCATTAGGATCCCCATGCACTCCCACTGTTGTAACAAGCATGGTTACTCTGGAGGGATATGTGTTTGCCTCTACAGATGGGAGGAGTGCCCCTCTCATATATGGAAACTGCTGGTACCTTCAAGCAGGGGAGGAAGCAAAGTTCGGGGCAGAGAAACAGCCTCCACGGGAACTCCCCACACCACTGAAAGTGCAGCTGCTGAGGCAAGATCATGCACCAACCTCAGCTCTCACTCCACTCCCATGGCACTTGAGCACCAGCCTGCTCAGTGGGTATGGGCACAACTCAGCAGGGCCAGGAGGGTGCGATTGCCTGGCAATCCAGCTGGACATCTACATACATAGGTGTAGCACCCCAATCTGTGCTCCTAGGCAGGGCCCCCGCCCCAAACTGACCCTGGAGGAGGGCAGGAAGGGTTAAGAGATCTTCCACTGGTCCTGTCCTCTCTCTAGTCTCAATTTCCCCAAGCTATGATGGGCCCTGAACTCCCAGAGGCCCCATACTCACTGACAGTCGAGGGGCAGAACTCATCTTTATTGGGACCAGAGATATAAAGGCGGCAGCAGGAAGATGAAGTCAGCCAGTCAATGAAGTCGTCCACCCAGGAGGAGGCAGGGATGGCCAGGTAAGACCTGAATGTCAGGAAATGTCAGGGGAGAGGACCCGATAGGCAGGCTGTGGTGGGTCCTTCCTACAGTCCCGCCTCCACGCTGGCTCCCCTCAGGCACATGGCAGCAAGTGGGCAGCAGGGCAGGAGGGAGAGAGAGACACAGAGGTGGGCTGGGACACTCACACATCAGGGAAGTCGGTGGCGTACTGGATCTTCTGGGTTAAGGAGAAGTTGTTGCAGCCTGCACTGGAGCAGATAGCATTCATTCCTTCCTCACTGGAGAAGTTGTAGCCCTTGGTGGTGACAAAATAGACTGGGGCCCCCACCTCAAAGTAGCGGTTCATAAAGAGGAAGTAGTCGATCAGGTGTGAGTCCTGCAATGGAAGGCTGTCAGTGAGCCCATGGCCAGATGCACCTCCAGCATGCGCTCAAGAGATACACACACAGTGATATACACAGAGGTACAGGCTCACAGAGTCATGTGTACAGTTCCACTACAGAGGTACATGGTCATAAGTATACCCACAGGGGCAAACACACACTCCAAGGTACACCTATCTAGGTATAATCACAGGAACCTACACAGAACACACTCAACGGAGGTACAAGCACGGGGCATCACATAACCCCCTGCGTGAACATGCTCTCTGACACACACATACAAACACGTACTCATGATTTTACCCCTTCCTATCATCCCCTGTTTGGCACAGCCACAGTCTAGCAAGTTAGCCTATGACCAGAGCCCACATGGGTGCACACATATAAACAGCCTCGTGCACACACTCAAGGCTATATGCCAGGCATCTTCATGGGAATTCCCTTCTCCTGCAACATAAAACTTCAAAGAGACATCAGGAATGATGGTGGAAGTACCAGGATTCCGCCTCCCCATCTAGACAATAACTGCACTGGCAGAATCTGCCTGATGTAACTATTTCGGTACTTTGGGATCTACTGAGGGCTTCAAGTTTCCAGAGAAAGGCCTGGATGGTAGATTGTGGTTAATTTGATCTACTTCAGCTCTTAGTATGGTACTAGCTAGTCATCGTTTATCCTCCTGGACCTGTGGCAGGCAGCCATGAATGCATTCCAGGAACAGTCTGCACACAGCTTGCATACTCACCTCTTAAATATCAAGGATCTATGTTCTCATCACTCATTGCTGCTTCTAATCTCAGTAGAGCAGAAACAAAGTCAGGTGCCATTAGAACCTTCACCTCAAACTGAAGTGACTGCCAAGATATTTAAAGATTATCTTTACTTGCCCAAGATATTAAAGGGCAAGTGCTAAATTTGTCTTCCCCCTTCATATTTCCCTTTTTCTCCTTTTGAGAGCCAGACATTTAAGAAACATGACACTCAAAAGCAACCACAAATACAAGGGAAAGTAGATAGTCACTGCACATGCCCAGGGAAAAGCGGAGACTCAGAAAAGATCTGTAAAGACTTTACATCTCAAGCTGATTTCCAGGACAGAGACATCCGCAACAATTAACTTTTTAAAATAAATGAATAAATAAGCAAACTCTGGGGAAGGGAGAGAATCTGATTTCTGGAGTTATTTCGGACTCAAATGTCCATTTTTCAAAAATAACAACAAAATCATAAAGCATGCAATGACTCAGAAAGATATGGCCCATACCTGGGGACAAAAATTAATCAACACTATCCTTGAGAAAGACCAGACAATGGATATATTAGATAGAGACTTTAAAACGACTATCTTAGAGATGCTCAAAGAGCCAAAATAACATTGTTTTCTGGACACAGTCAAGAAAACAATGTTCGAACAAAACAGAGGGACTTCCCTGGTGATCTAGTGGTTAAGAATCTGCCTTCCAATGCAGGGGACGCAGGTTTAGTCCCTGGTCAGGGAACTAAGATTCCACATGCCATGGGGCAACTAAGCCTGTGCACCACAGTGAAGACCCAGCACGGCCAAGGCACACTCAACACACACTCAATGGAATGATCAGTAAAGAGAAAATATAAAACAGAACCAAAAAGAAGTTCCGGAGCTGAAATGTGCAATAAAGAAAGAAAGAACTGCTGCTGCTGCTGCTACGTAGATTCAGTCGTGTCCAACTCTGTGCGACCCCATAGACGGCAGCCCACCAGGCTCCCCTGTCCCTGGGATTCTCCAGGCAACAACACTGGAGTGGGTTGCCATTTCCTTCTTCAATGCATGAAAGTGAAAAGTGAAAGTGAAGTACTCAGTCGTGTCCGACTCTTTGCGACCCCATGGACTGCTGCCTACCAGGCTCCTCCATCCATGGGACTTTCCAGGCAAGAGTACTGGAGTGGGGTGCCATTGCCTTCTCCAAAGAAATAACTAGAGGGATTCAAAGACATATTTGAGCAGTCGGAAGAAGAACGGCCACACATGAAGACAGGACAACTGAAATTATCAAATGAAGAACAGAAAGAAAAAACAATAAGGAAAATGAACAGAGACTAAGGGATTGTGCAGCATCATCAAACAGAACACACACATCATAATAATCCCAGAAAGAAAAGAGAAAGAGGAAAAGAGATTATTTGAAGAAACAATGGCCAACATTTCATAAATTTGATAAAAGATATGAGGATAAAAATCCATAGAACTTTAGGAAACTCTTAGTAGGAAAGAGTTTCCTAAAGAGAACCCAGAACCAAGGCACATTGTAATTCAAGTGTCGAACGAGAAAGACAAAAAAAGAATTCTGAAAGCAACAAGAAAGAAGAGGCTTATTATATATAAAGATTATAAGCATAGTTCCTATCAGAAAACTTGGAGGCCAGAAGGCAGTGGATTTGTATATTTAAATAACTTAAGTGGGAAAAAACTCTCAACCAGGAGCCCTATTTTTGGCAAAACTGTCCTTCAAAAATGAGGGAAAAAATTAAAGCATTCCCATATGAATAACTACAGAAGAAGTCTGTTGCCACAAGACCTGTCCTGCAAGAGGCTTCAAGTTGAAGTGAAATGATGCTAAAGTATAACTCAAAGTCATGTAATTAAATAAAGATCACTGGTAAAAGTAAATATATGGAAAATTATAAAAGCTAGTTTCATTACAACTTTGGTTTGTAATTCCATTTTTTAATTTCTACATATCTTAAGAGATTAACACATAAAAAAGTATTATTTTATGTTTTTGAATATACAGTATATAAAGATGTGATTTTATGATAGCAATAACTGAAAGGAAATGGAAAGGAGCCGTATAGGAACAGATTTTTTGTATGCAATCCATGTTAACCTAGGATAAAGTCAACACATTGTAGGATATTTAATGTAATTTCCCTGGTAACCACAAAGGAAATAGTCATATAACATACCCAAAAGGAAATGAAAAAAGAATTTAAACATTTCACTATCAACTAAACACAAAAGAAGATGGCAGTGCAGGAAATGAGAAACAAAAAAGCTGTAAAGTACATAGAAAGCAAATAGCACAATAACAAGTCTCTCCTCATCAGTAACTGCTTTGCATGTAAACAGACTACTCTCTCTAATAAGAAGTCAGAAGTTGACAGGATGGGTTAGAGAAATAGGATCCAACAATATGACGTCTATAAGAGTCAGTTGAGATCCAGAGACACCCACAGGTTGAAAGGGAAAGTACAGAAAAAGCTGGTCCATGCAAATAGTACACAGTTTGCAAAGATTGCAAAGATATTCCATGCAATAGTAGGCTCTCCCACTGCCAGGTAAAATAGGCTTTAAATCAAGAAAGTTTACAAAGGACAAAGAAGAACATTATATATTATTAAAAGATTCAGTACAGCAAGGGTAAGTGTATATAAACAGTTTCTCACCTAATGAATGACCATCAAAATCTATGAAGCGAAACTTGACAGAACTGAAGGGAGAAATAGGAAGTTCTACAATGAGTTCAATACTCCACTGTCAGTAATGGGTAGGACACCCAGACAGAGGGCAAGTAAGGAAATGGAGGACTTGAACAACACGAAACCAACTAAATCTGTCAAGCTTATGCAGAACCTCTGCCCAACAACAACGAAATGCATACTCCTCTCAAAGACACATGGAACATTTGGCGAGATAAACTAGGTATTTGGCCACACATTAAATCTCAACGTTTAAAAAGATAGATGTCACATTATGTATATACTCTGACCATGACTGCATGGTTAGAAATCATTAACAGAAGGAACATTGAAAAATTCACAAAGCTGTAAAAATTATACATCCCAGCAATGATTTATCTTGACGATGACACCAAAGCACAGTTAACAACAACAACAAAAACAGACAAATTAGACTTCATGAAGATTAAAAACGTACGTACATCAAAAGACACTACCAAGAGAGTAAAAAAGGCAACCAGCAGAAACGAAGAAAATATTTACAAATCACATATTTGATAGCTGATATTAATTAGTGAAGTCGCTCAGTCGTGTCCGACTCTTTGCAACCCCATGGACTGTAACCTCTCAGGCTCCTCTGTCCATGGGATTTTCCAGGCAATAGTACTGGAGTGGATTGCCATTTCCTTCTCCAGAGTGAGTCCTGCAATGGAAGGCTGTCAGTGAGCCCATGGCCAGATGCACCTCCAGCATGCGCTCAAGAGATACACACACAGTGATATACACAGAGGTACAGGCTCACAGAGTCATGTGTACAGTTCCACTACAGAGGTACATGGTCATAAGTATACCCACAGGGGCAAACACACACTCCAAGGTACACCTATCTAGGTATAATCACAGGAACCTACACAGAACACACTCAACGGAGGTACAAGCACGGGGCATCACATAACCCCCTGCGTGAACATGCTCTCTGACACACACATACAAACACGTACTCATGATTTTACCCCTTCCTATCATCCCCTGTTTGGCACAGCCACAGTCTAGCAAGTTAGCCTATGACCAGAGCCCACATGGGTGCACACATATAAACAGCCTCGTGCACACACTCAAGGCTATATGCCAGGCATCTTCATGGGAATTCCCTTCTCCTGCAACATAAAACTTCAAAGAGACATCAGGAATGATGGTGGAAGTACCAGGATTCCGCCTCCCCATCTAGACAATAACTGCACTGGCAGAATCTGCCTGATGTAACTATTTCGGTACTTTGGGATCTACTGAGGGCTTCAAGTTTCCAGAGAAAGGCCTGGATGGTAGATTGTGGTTAATTTGATCTACTTCAGCTCTTAGTATGGTACTAGCTAGTCATCGTTTATCCTCCTGGACCTGTGGCAGGCAGCCATGAATGCATTCCAGGAACAGTCTGCACACAGCTTGCATACTCACCTCTTAAATATCAAGGATCTATGTTCTCATCACTCATTGCTGCTTCTAATCTCAGTAGAGCAGAAACAAAGTCAGGTGCCATTAGAACCTTCACCTCAAACTGAAGTGACTGCCAAGATATTTAAAGATTATCTTTACTTGCCCAAGATATTAAAGGGCAAGTGCTAAATTTGTCTTCCCCCTTCATATTTCCCTTTTTCTCCTTTTGAGAGCCAGACATTTAAGAAACATGACACTCAAAAGCAACCACAAATACAAGGGAAAGTAGATAGTCACTGCACATGCCCAGGGAAAAGCGGAGACTCAGAAAAGATCTGTAAAGACTTTACATCTCAAGCTGATTTCCAGGACAGAGACATCCGCAACAATTAACTTTTTAAAATAAATGAATAAATAAGCAAACTCTGGGGAAGGGAGAGAATCTGATTTCTGGAGTTATTTCGGACTCAAATGTCCATTTTTCAAAAATAACAACAAAATCATAAAGCATGCAATGACTCAGAAAGATATGGCCCATACCTGGGGACAAAAATTAATCAACACTATCCTTGAGAAAGACCAGACAATGGATATATTAGATAGAGACTTTAAAACGACTATCTTAGAGATGCTCAAAGAGCCAAAATAACATTGTTTTCTGGACACAGTCAAGAAAACAATGTTCGAACAAAACAGAGGGACTTCCCTGGTGATCTAGTGGTTAAGAATCTGCCTTCCAATGCAGGGGACGCAGGTTTAGTCCCTGGTCAGGGAACTAAGATTCCACATGCCATGGGGCAACTAAGCCTGTGCACCACAGTGAAGACCCAGCACGGCCAAGGCACACTCAACACACACTCAATGGAATGATCAGTAAAGAGAAAATATAAAACAGAACCAAAAAGAAGTTCCGGAGCTGAAATGTGCAATAAAGAAAGAAAGAACTGCTGCTGCTGCTGCTACGTAGATTCAGTCGTGTCCAACTCTGTGCGACCCCATAGACGGCAGCCCACCAGGCTCCCCTGTCCCTGGGATTCTCCAGGCAACAACACTGGAGTGGGTTGCCATTTCCTTCTTCAATGCATGAAAGTGAAAAGTGAAAGTGAAGTACTCAGTCGTGTCCGACTCTTTGCGACCCCATGGACTGCTGCCTACCAGGCTCCTCCATCCATGGGACTTTCCAGGCAAGAGTACTGGAGTGGGGTGCCATTGCCTTCTCCAAAGAAATAACTAGAGGGATTCAAAGACATATTTGAGCAGTCGGAAGAAGAACGGCCACACATGAAGACAGGACAACTGAAATTATCAAATGAAGAACAGAAAGAAAAAACAATAAGGAAAATGAACAGAGACTAAGGGATTGTGCAGCATCATCAAACAGAACACACACATCATAATAATCCCAGAAAGAAAAGAGAAAGAGGAAAAGAGATTATTTGAAGAAACAATGGCCAACATTTCATAAATTTGATAAAAGATATGAGGATAAAAATCCATAGAACTTTAGGAAACTCTTAGTAGGAAAGAGTTTCCTAAAGAGAACCCAGAACCAAGGCACATTGTAATTCAAGTGTCGAACGAGAAAGACAAAAAAAGAATTCTGAAAGCAACAAGAAAGAAGAGGCTTATTATATATAAAGATTATAAGCATAGTTCCTATCAGAAAACTTGGAGGCCAGAAGGCAGTGGATTTGTATATTTAAATAACTTAAGTGGGAAAAAACTCTCAACCAGGAGCCCTATTTTTGGCAAAACTGTCCTTCAAAAATGAGGGAAAAAATTAAAGCATTCCCATATGAATAACTACAGAAGAAGTCTGTTGCCACAAGACCTGTCCTGCAAGAGGCTTCAAGTTGAAGTGAAATGATGCTAAAGTATAACTCAAAGTCATGTAATTAAATAAAGATCACTGGTAAAAGTAAATATATGGAAAATTATAAAAGCTAGTTTCATTACAACTTTGGTTTGTAATTCCATTTTTTAATTTCTACATATCTTAAGAGATTAACACATAAAAAAGTATTATTTTATGTTTTTGAATATACAGTATATAAAGATGTGATTTTATGATAGCAATAACTGAAAGGAAATGGAAAGGAGCCGTATAGGAACAGATTTTTTGTATGCAATCCATGTTAACCTAGGATAAAGTCAACACATTGTAGGATATTTAATGTAATTTCCCTGGTAACCACAAAGGAAATAGTCATATAACATACCCAAAAGGAAATGAAAAAAGAATTTAAACATTTCACTATCAACTAAACACAAAAGAAGATGGCAGTGCAGGAAATGAGAAACAAAAAAGCTGTAAAGTACATAGAAAGCAAATAGCACAATAACAAGTCTCTCCTCATCAGTAACTGCTTTGCATGTAAACAGACTACTCTCTCTAATAAGAAGTCAGAAGTTGACAGGATGGGTTAGAGAAATAGGATCCAACAATATGACGTCTATAAGAGTCAGTTGAGATCCAGAGACACCCACAGGTTGAAAGGGAAAGTACAGAAAAAGCTGGTCCATGCAAATAGTACACAGTTTGCAAAGATTGCAAAGATATTCCATGCAATAGTAGGCTCTCCCACTGCCAGGTAAAATAGGCTTTAAATCAAGAAAGTTTACAAAGGACAAAGAAGAACATTATATATTATTAAAAGATTCAGTACAGCAAGGGTAAGTGTATATAAACAGTTTCTCACCTAATGAATGACCATCAAAATCTATGAAGCGAAACTTGACAGAACTGAAGGGAGAAATAGGAAGTTCTACAATGAGTTCAATACTCCACTGTCAGTAATGGGTAGGACACCCAGACAGAGGGCAAGTAAGGAAATGGAGGACTTGAACAACACGAAACCAACTAAATCTGTCAAGCTTATGCAGAACCTCTGCCCAACAACAACGAAATGCATACTCCTCTCAAAGACACATGGAACATTTGGCGAGATAAACTAGGTATTTGGCCACACATTAAATCTCAACGTTTAAAAAGATAGATGTCACATTATGTATATACTCTGACCATGACTGCATGGTTAGAAATCATTAACAGAAGGAACATTGAAAAATTCACAAAGCTGTAAAAATTATACATCCCAGCAATGATTTATCTTGACGATGACACCAAAGCACAGTTAACAACAACAACAAAAACAGACAAATTAGACTTCATGAAGATTAAAAACGTACGTACATCAAAAGACACTACCAAGAGAGTAAAAAAGGCAACCAGCAGAAACGAAGAAAATATTTACAAATCACATATTTGATAGCTGATATTAATTAGTGAAGTCGCTCAGTCGTGTCCGACTCTTTGCAACCCCATGGACTGTAACCTCTCAGGCTCCTCTGTCCATGGGATTTTCCAGGCAATAGTACTGGAGTGGATTGCCATTTCCTTCTCCAGCGGATCTTCCCAACGCAGGGATTGAACCCAGGTCTCCTGCATTGTAGACAGATGCTTTACCGTCTGAGCCACCAGGGAAGTCCTGATATTAATTAATCAGATATTAATCCCACATATCTGATAAGGGATTAATTATCCAAGATATCTAAAGAACTCTTTAAACTTAGCAACAATAAAATCTAGCCCAATTCAAAAATAGACATTTCGCCAAACGAAATATACAAATGGCCAATAAGTAAATGCTTAACATCACTAATTATTAGGGAAACACAAATCAAAGCCACAATGAGATACCATCTCATATCTCTTATGATGGCCGTTGTCAAAAAACAAACAAACAAAACCCAGAAAATAAGGGTTGGTGAAGACATGGAGAAATTGGAACCCTGTGCACTGTTGGTAGGAATGTAAAATGATACAGCTATATAGAAATCAGTATGAAGCTTTCTCAAAAAATTAAAAATAGAATTGCCATATGATTTAACAATTCCACTTCTGGGTATATACCCAAAATAATTGAAAGCAGGGTTTCAAAGAGGTATTTGTAAACCCATGTGCATAGCAGCATTATTTCACAATAGCCAAAACATGGAAGCAACCCATATCCATCAACAGAAAAATGGTTAAGCAAAATGTGATATATATGCATTCATATATACAGGAATATCATTCAGCCTTAAAAAGGAAGGAATTCTGATACATGTTACAACATGACCAAAGCTTGAGGACATCATGCTAAATGAAATAAGCCCATCACAAAAGGACAAATGTATGATTCCACATGTGTAAGGGACCTGGAATAGACAAATGCAGAGACTCAAAGGAGAATGGGGCAGGGGGTGCGCCAGGGACTGGGGGAGGAGGAATGGGGAGTTAGCATTTAATAGGGACAGAGTCCCAGCTTTGCAGGATGAAAGAGCTACGGAGATAGGTGGTGGTGAGGATTGTACAACGTCCTTAATGCCACTTTAAAAATGGTTAAAATGGCAAACTTTATGTTATATTTTACCAGAAAAAAATCGAAAGAAATACATTTTATACAGTCATAAGAAACAAATCTCCCCCAAAGAAAAATAAACAAAGAGCATAAACAAAACCTCAGCTGGGGGACTTCCCTAGTGGTCCAGTGGCTGACTCCCCACTGCCAGGGCACGAGGCCTTGGTTTGATCTCTGGTCAGGGAACTAGATCCCACATGCCACAACTAAAGATTTCACATGCCGCGTCTAAAGGTTCCGAGCGCCCCAACTAAGAGCCAACGCAACCAAAAAAAAAAAAAAAGAAAATCCCTCAGTGGTCTTACTGCCCAGTACCACCTTCCTTCTCACTGGTTTGGCCTACCAGGCTGAAACCCACTCTGGGGTCACTGGGGACCCTCTTCTCTTCAGCCGTGTGAGCAGTCCCCAGGGCCACCATGAGTGGCAGCATCATTCTGGACCCTTGCTGGCTTTGCAGCCTCTTCTCGCTCCCTGTGGTGGCTTGAAGGTGCCGTCCTGCCTGTCTGCTCTGCTCCCGCCACATCTTGCTTCCAAGACCAGCACCACCAGCAGATGACTACCAGGCCACTGAATCCAAGATTCCTGCCCATGCCCAGATCCCCGTCGCCACCCCTACAATGGCCCTGGATGTCCAAGCCATCATGATGCTCTCTCTCCCCTAGAGCCCAGGTATGCAAACTTGCTTCCCCAGCCACCAGCCCACCTCTGGTTGCATGTCCAGACAAACCTCAGGTCCCTGGCCTTTTCGATGTACGATTCCTGTCAACCTCATATGCTTGCTGGTCCTGGTCAGCACATTTCCCCAGCCTCCTCACCTGCAGCGCCTCCAGCTCTCGGCCTTACTGCCTCTCCCCCACACCACACCTGCAGTCACCCCTGCATACATAAATGAGCTTTGGTGCGCCCCAACCTCCACGGGTCAGTGCTGTGACCCTTGCCTCCTTCCTCTGCAAATCCCACTTATGCTCAGACACCCCTCAAGCCTCTCCTCCATCCAGAACCCTCAAGACCATCAAGGTCTTTTCTTCCCCAGGGCCCTCAACCTCCCTGTCTCTCCGAGGACAGTCCAGGGACATTTGCTGCTGCAGAACCCAGGCCTGAGGACACAGAGTGCCTGGAACTAGGCAGGCATTCACTGAAGTGTTGATCATTCTGCCTGGACGGTCGGCTCCCACGGCCAGTCCCTCGGCTGCCTGGTCGTCTCCCTCTGGTGGCCTAGGGTTGGAGCCGAACTCAGGCACTTTCCATGCAGAATGTGGCTTCTCTTCCCAACTCCGCATGATGCGTGGTCCCCCACTTCTACCACACCCCTGGTTCAGGCCAACCCATCCACTCTGTGCTGCTGATTGCCCTCACAGCCTTGGGGACCGAGGAGAGGGGAGGGAGGGCACCTACCTTGGGCAGAGCCAGCTGCTGGTCCAGCCCCACATTAATGTAGCACATGAAATAGAGACTTGCTCCGAACAGGGCCAGGAACAGCAGCACCTGGGAAGGGAAGCGTCACGTGAAGGCCTCCCGCCCAGAAGCTCCCCACTCTGGGTCTGGACGGGGTCTTGTAGGTAACATTCTGGAGTTGGGCCAACTTGAATCTCAGCAACCCCTCCCCGCCCCAGCTTCAGCCCCTGGAACTGGGCAAGCTCCAGACCCCACCGATGGCCACAGGCAAGGATCAAGGCTAAGCAGACCCTCCCGCCCCAGACACTGCCAGGCCCCCCCAACCCTGGGTGGCATGATGTCCCCCTGCTGTCCCTCTCGCCCACTCACCACGACCACACGGGTGAGCCAGTGCAACAGGAATGGGACGTAGAACGTGCGGAAGGATCGGAGCAGGAGCCCCTCATCCTGGCTCGGCGGGGGCAGCTTCCGGGCTGTCTTGCAACAGCAGATGTCCATCCGGGAGGCCTAGAAGGAGGAAGGCACTCAAGACGACCCCAAAACAGACCCTGGGGACCAATTCCCTCCCGTGGAGTGGGAGAGTCACCTTCCACACGTGGACTGTGCCAGCACCACATGGCGGGGACTTGCCAATGTGCTCTTTTCTTTATCTTCATTTTCTGCCTTGATAAAATACCTTTGAACTTTGCACCATCACCGAAACAAGAGCTCCCTCCCTGTCAGTCTCTCGTTTATATTTTATTTCATGACCTCAGGTACTTTTAGCAGGTTTGATCATATTCCCCCAAATGACCAAAACAAACTTAATTTTCCGTGGGACATCAGGGACTTCGTGGCCTAAACATTCTGGCATGCTGTCCTCACACTCAGTCCCCATGCTCTGAGCCTTCTGTGCAAAGTGAAGCCACTCCATCCCTGGCCAAGATAGGGACCAAGGGTGAGTCCCTGGGCCTTGCCTCCACCCCTACCTCTTGCCTCCTGCTGTCGAGGGAGAGCAGGGCCACGAAGGCTGACATCTGTAGCAGGAAGTCAAGAAGCACTGCAAAGCCGGAGGTCAGGGCAAAGGTCCGTACAGCTGGCATGGGGGTCAGGGCTCCTGGGGGATGAGGAGGGGGGTCAAGAGTGAATCTCAGGGCCTGGCACCTGCTCAGATGGGAAAGCTTTCATGAACTCCCAGTGCCTGGTGGGGAGGGGTTGCTCAGGCTCACCTAAGAAGAAGCAGATGGCCTCAGAGAGGCTGCAGAGAAGCATGCTGGGGGCCACTCTGCCCAGGGCTCGGCCGATGTGGGCCTCCCGTTCTTCCCCAGGCCTCCGAGGCAGCCTCTGCGTGGGGACGGCAGGGGACAGGGTCAAGATCTGACCAAGGGCTCTGTCCCTCACAGGCCAGCTGGGAGCTGCCACATGCCCTCACTCCCCAAGGCATGGGCATTGCCTGGAGATGCAGCCAGGCCCGAGGAACTGCCCCCACCTTCCCCAGTGGGGAGAGTGGGGCAGTGACATCCACCCTGCCGCATCTCCCACGTCTCAGGGTCTGGCCCAGAGAAAAACATGGTGTATTTTGGGATGTCCATAGCATCCTTCCTCTGACTCATCACTGGAACCCTAAATGTTCACTAACAAGAGAGGCTAAAGACTCTACTTGTCTTTCCGTGGAATGCTCCCTAGCACTAAAAAGACAGAGGTGGCTCTATGTAGAACAGAGACGAACAAACATGACTCCATATTGGACCACTAACCCTTGTGCTCTGTTGTCTGTGCTTAGTCTTACTGTCTCTGGATCTTTTGTAAAAGGATGTTGCCCAGAGCCTGGAATATGCATGACAGCCCATTGCCAAGGCTCTTACCTTTAAGGTATAACACTTTTCCATTCATATAGAGATTAAAAGGTTGCAGAACAGAATATGCATTTGCCATGTTGGAGGGGTTTGGGACCTACTTTGACAGCTGCAAGAACAAAACATTCTGGCACCAAAAGGTTTGCAACACCCAGCCACACCACTTCCCCTTTTAGTATAAAAGAAGTCTAAGTTCTAACTCAGGTGAGGTGGTTCTTTGGGACACTAGTCCACCATCTTCTCAGTCTGCTGACTTTTCAAATAAAGTCACTTTTCACTATTCCTTTCCCCAGCACCTCATCTCTCGATTTATTGGACTGCCACGCAGTAAGCAGTATGAGCTTGGGCTCAGTAACATATGTGCTGTGTGACACTCTTGCCAGACACAATGTGAGGCTAACTGAGAGCAAGTTCAGGAGACATGTGAGGTATGAATGCACTTATGTGAAAGATAAACACAGAGCCCTGTTTTCTATAGGAATTGTACACATGGACATCGGTGCTTAGGAAGAGGCTGAAATAAACCCAGCAAACCCATGGGACCATGCCTGGGCGAGTAGGGGCAGCTGAGGGTGTGCAGAACTCCTGTCCCCTTACCTGGTACTCAAGAACGAAGATGAAGATGTTGTCGGCCCCCACGGCAAGCACCAGGAAGGGCACCACTTGAAGTATCACCAGTGAGGAAGGGACACCCAGGTAGGAGAAGAAGCCCATGGAGGCCAAGACTGCTCCCAGCACCACGGCCACCCCGCCCAGGCCCAGAGTGGCCTTGGAGTCCACCTGCAATGGGACCAGGCTCAGCCTCCTGGCTACGGGGTTGCCCAATGTGCCCCCAACCCCAGTTAGAGGAGAGCTGCATGCTCTGAGCTTCTGCACTTTGTCCACTCTGCAGTGCTGTCTTCCAAAGAGCAGGCCCTGTGAGCCTGACCACTTCCTCCTCGAGCATGCATTGTAAGACAATGTAAATACCAACTTTGCATTTGCACAAGTCGAGGGAGGGTTGTCATGAGCGGAGTGAAAACTTGCATGGCTTTTCAAAACAGAACACTTCAAGAAGCATCACCCCTTGGAGGAGCCACCCTGGGTATGTCCACTTTGCTGTTTTGAAGTGCTCTAGAAAGTAGGTTAGGAAGGTTCTAGGCATCCTGATGGTGGACCAGCTCATCCTCACAGCTCCCCTCTCACTTCTCACCGGTACCCGACGCCAGCTGGAGTAGCTGCCCAGCGCCAGGGAGATGTACAGGAAGATGACAAGGTAGCTAACAGCAAAGATGGGCAGGTCCTCGGCCGTGGTGCTGTTGATCTCATCCTCCAGGGAACGCTGTGGACACACACCCGACCAGACCCACTGACCCAAGAGCTCGGCCAGAAGGCACCGTGTATGTGAGCCCCTGTGAGCTCTGACATGGCTGCAAGAACAGCTGTAGCACCACCCCATCCTCCTGGGCAGGCACCCGTCAGCTCAGGGTCACTCGGGAGGGGTGAGGGCAGGATGGGGATACAGGACCTCACCAAAACCACCTGAACTGTCTGCCCCAGAGCCAGGAACCCTGTAGCCCCTACCTCCGCCATGAATGTGACCTGGAATACACCAGCCGTCCGACGCTGAAAGGCTCGCATCTCCTCCAAGAAGGCTCCCTCCCAGAGCTTAGCCTGGGCCAGCTTGGGGTCCCCAGGAGGGTAATTGTTGAGGGAGAAGGTCATGATCAGGGCCTCTGCCTCAGAATAGTCCTTTCCTGGAAGGAGAAATGCTCAGCTACCTCCAACCACACCTCTGCTTTCCTCCCCCTACTCCAGCCTCACCCCTGCTTCCCCTCCCCCAACTGCAGCCACACTCCTGCCTCTCCTCCCCCACCCTCCTCATCCAGATCATTGTGTAATTCTACATGCTACTTCCCTCTCTCAGTCAAAGGCAAAACCTGTGGTTCTAGACACAGAACCAGAGAACCTGAGCAGGGTTGGCGGAAGATGCATTAAGTGACAGAGAAAGGATGCAGGATGGGCAGGTCTGCCGTCCCCAAGAGCCCTCCACCGACCCGGCCACTCCCAGGCAGCGGGAAGCCCCCATGGCCACCCCCATCCTTCTGTCCATGACTCCTGCCCCATATGTCCACTCACTGGCCTCCTAAGGAGGTTGGAGCTTACCTTTGTAGCCCCCCACGGCGAGGAAGGGGAAGATGGGCGCCCCATAGTCAGCCATGCAGCTCAGGGCCAGGGCCGTGCCATCTTTGTAGGTGAGGGGGGCACTGGTGGGAGAGGAAAGGACCTTTCCTGACCCCACTCCAACCACCGTGGCCCCTGTGCCTCACCCCAGGCCCCCAGCACCATCACCTGACCCCCGATCAGAACATTTCTTGGTCCAATCCAGACGGAACTGGAGCTCCCTGGGTAGGATCTCTAGTTCTCTCTCCCGTCACACCAGCCTCATGCTCCTGGCTCCACCACCATCTCCTTCCAGATTGGCAGGGGAATGAGCATCACACACACTCCCCTGGAGTGGCGGCTGGATTCTGGTACAAGCCCCTCCCTGAGTCCTAAGCACCAACAGAGACACACAGGCCTCACACTGTCCTCAGTGGTCTCCTCCCACCAGCCCAGAACCCTCCAGGCCCTGGGGTGGGAACTCCTTTTTTCCTCATTCAATGTTCCAGCCCTGTAACTGTGGTCAGGTCTCCATGCCCTCCACTGAGGCCTTTCTGTAAATGGGTCACAGGTGCCTGGAAAAAAGCACTCATTTTGAGTGGGTCTGTGAGTCACCAGCTGGTGGGGAGTGCCGGTTGCTGTGTGACCTTGAGCAGTTGACTATACCCCTTTGAGCCTCAGTTTCCCTGTCTCTGAAATGGGGATAATCAGGCCACCCAAGAGTTGTGAGCATCCAAAATCAAAGGCAACTCAAGGATTGGAACGGATGAGATGGTTGGACGGCACCATCAACTCAATGGACATGAGTTTGAGCAACTCCGGGAGATGTTGAAGGACAGGAAAGCCTGGCGTGCTGCGGTCCATCAGGTCTCAAAGAGTCAGACACGACCGAGTGACTGAACAGCAACAAAGGACTGGAAACCCGGAGCCAGAGCTTCTTCCCCTGACCTGCCAGTTCCGAGGGCCAGCCCTGGGGCTGAGGCACAGACTCTGGGAAGCAGCCCACACTTGGTTTGCCTGAGGGGTGGGAGCCCTGACTCTAATCCAGAGGTATTCAGGGTGACCCAGGCTCTCAGGAGCCCTAGAGACCCTTTCAAGATCTACAAAGTCAAAACTATTTCCATAATAACACTAATGCCATTCTGTTTTCACCCTTCTTTGATCTCAAGTCTGTGGCCTACAGACAGTTCACTGACATGACTTTAGTTTCATATTGCAGCTAACATTTAAGAAAGCATCACTTGCTGAGTTTGATGAAGTAGTAAAGAAAACCCACAATTCTCTGGAAAGGCTTTGACAACACACTTCCCTCCTCTGGCTACGTGGATGGGTGTGTGGCCAAGCATTCTCACTGCGCTTCAACCAACAGGCCGAATGCAGAACCAGATGTCAGAATCCAGCATCTTCTGCTAAGCCAGACCCCAAAGAGATTTGCAAAGATGTAAAACAATGTTACTGTGATCACTCCTATAGTTTCAGTACAGAAAATACGATTATTTTCATAAAAATATGTTATGGGACTTCCCTGGTGGTCCAGTGGTTGAGAGTATGCCTACTGGTGTGAGGGACCCAGGTTCGATCCCTGGTCCATGAGGCTTCAACACGCTGTAGAACGGCTGGGCCCATACGTGCACCACCACTAATGAGCCCATGAACCACGACTACTGAAGCCTGCGTGCCTTTGAGCCTGTGCTCCACAGCAAGACAAACCACCGCAATGAGAAGCTTCAGCACCCCAACAAAGAACTTGTGTGCCACAACAAGTACCCAGCACAGAAAAAAAAATTAATAATTTCCTTAAAAAATATAAGTAAATAAAAAATGTTATTTGTGTCAGCATATAATGGGCCTATTATAGCTGTTGTTACAGAATTAATTAACCATTTTGCCATTTCTCAGTTTTACTTTCTCATGCGGTGAATGTCAGTGAATATAACCTCTACCCACACCCCAGCTCTCTGGGGTGCTCGGTCTTTTGTCAAGAGTGAAGGAACCCTGAGACCAAGCATTTGAAGACCTCTGCCCACTCCAACCCCAGGGGCCTCAGTGCTGCTAGCCAGCCTGCTCCCTTCCATGCTTGATAGCTCTCAAACCTCCACTCTTGGTCCCAAGACCCATAAGCTTCACTGGCTTCCTGCTTGCACCACAGCCAAGTGGACGCAGCTGGGGACCAAGCCCCAAACAGCTTGAAGGGGTGTGGCTGCAACCTGCACAGGGCACCTGGCCCAGGCCCAGGCCCCTGCCCAGTCCTGGGGCACCTCATGGGCTGCCCATGGCCCTGCTGGCCTGCACTCAGACCCAGCACAGATGCAAAGAAGGGAAACTACAAAGCACACCAGTGAGCAGGGCCTTCAGATTGCTCTGTGGCCCTTAAACCAAGAACGTGAAAGGACAAGTCCAGCTACATCAGGAGCGCTACAGAAAGACCGCGTGGAGGCCAGGACGGTCAAGTGTGATCAGCTATGGCGAGCGTGCACTCCACTGAGGATGGGGAGCCCAAGAAGGAACCTGGAGAGACATGGCACATCACAGCCCACGTGACCAAGACGCAGAGCACCTCGACCATACAAGATGTGTCCCCAGCCTGGGCCCCACGAGGCCCACGCTGACCCCAGAACCTGGTCCCACGAGGACTCACTTGGCGCAGTAGAGGAAGTGGTCCCTCCAGTCCACCTGGGCGGTCTGCCCTGACAGCGTCTGGTTGGCTGTGAGCAGCAGCTGAGTGCGGTTGTTCTGGAAGTACTGCAGGAGGCTGTTGACGCAGCAGTCAGACAGACTGGCGTTATGTGGGTTGAGGGGGGCGTAGCAGGTGTCCCTCAGGGAGACGTTCCGCTGCTCCTCTGGCGACCACACCTGCAGATGCCGCAGCCTCTCCTGCAATTCCAGCACCTCCAGCAGCAGATCCGAGGACAGGATCCCGCTGAAGTTCTTGGGCCCCAGCAGCAGGGAGTCATACCTATAGCTGGGCCGGTGAGGTGCCGTCATGAACACCTGGCTAGTTCGGAAGAAGGGGCCGAAATACTTGTCGTGGAATTCCTTCTCACGTCGGGCTAGGCTGTTGGGGGCTGACCACAGCTCCACGGGGTCCGTGGTCAGTTCTATAAAAGCCAGGCCCCCTGCCATGGCCACCACCACAACCACAGATACTGCCAGGATGGTCAGTGGCCATGAGGCCACCCAAGTGCCCCAGCACTGGAAGCAGCGGCTGAGGAAGGTGTGGGTGGAGAGGCTAAGCCTGTGGGCCAGGCTGATGCTTGCCTTGGGTTTGGGTATCTTGCGCTTGCCCTTGCACCACTCGGCCAGGCGGGATCGCAGGAGGAAGGCCATGAGCAAGACAAAGAGAGAGCAGAGGATGATAATGAGGACCAGGCTCCCTTCCATCTGGCCCAGGCGGAAGGTGGGGTCCAGGGCCCGGGGCTGGGCAATCACGGGGCAGGAGGCGGCACAGTCCTGGCAGGAACAGGCCTGTGCACCATCCCCCTGGGACTGGTTGCAGGGCACGACCTCATCATTTAGAGGTTGTATCACGCTCCCCTCGGCCTGGCTAGGCTCCCACAGGTGGAAGGTGATGTCCAGGGGTGCCAGGCCATTGCTCGTGTCCCCCTGGAAATTGAGCCAGCGCTGGGCGTTGCAGAGGGCAGAGCCATAGACGCCACACATGGAGCCCACAGCCAGTGTGGCAGCTGCGGGGATGCGCACGCGGCTGCAGGAGTTGTAGGTCTGCTCGGCGAAGCTGCGCTGGTAGAAGGCCTCGTAGGCCACCACAGCCTGGGCCTGGCTGTCCCCCTGTGTGACCACTCGGGTCACGTTGATGAAGAGGCTCTGGTTGGGGCTGCAGGTGTTGTGGCAATGCAGGCTCACGAAGTTGTCAGAGCAGGCGGGACAGCGGGTGAGGAGGGCCTTGGTGACCCGCAGGCTCATGTCCAGGGCCACCAGCTGCTTGGAGGAGCAGCAGGCGTAGGTGGTGTTGGCGCCAGTATAGAGACGGGGACAGATGCTTTGTAGGAGGGCCAGGTGGTCACCTGTGATGTGGCGAGCAGGCGAGTTATTCAGGCAGGACACATTGGACAGCGAAGCCAGGCTTCCCGACAGCTCCGGGTTCTTCCCGCACTCATCGTAGAAGGCACAGTAGCCGGGCTGGTGTATGGGTGTATACACCTCACTCTGGGCCTGTGGAACAAGGCGGTGTCACCACGGGCCCCAGTGCTGGCCAGCACCTCTGGGTAGCTGATGGGGCAGTGGGCAGCCAGGGAGGGCATGGGGAATGATGCCAAACAGGACAGATGAAGGGTGGACTTTGGGCAGCTCCAGGATGCCAGGGTTTCCAGGGGAGCACTGGGGAGATGGGGTGCCCAAGTAGCACACGGGACTCTGGGCGGTGTCTAAGGATGGTGAGCAGATGGGTGAAGGCCTGGTTGACCCTGTGTGACAGGGTCACTAAAGAAAGAGGTGGTCTGACGTATCTGGGAGAGAACAGGGTCACCCAGGAGACCCCCTGGGCCCCTGTGTGGTCCTCCTGAGAAACAGTGGCCCCTGGACAAGGCGAGGGGCTGACTCCCAGGGGCCACGTGGATGCAGGCCCTGTGTGCCTCGGGCATCTTTGCCACAGCAGTCAGCCACCACCATGCCCAAACTGCGGACCACACCCAGAGGCCAGGGCCCCTCTTGGAGATTCTGAGCAGAGCTTCCCCTGCCTTCACCTGCCAGGGGCTGAAAACCTTCACCCACCTCCTCAGACATGGAAATGAACAGGAAACTTGAGAGGTAAGAACCTTGGACCTCCTCCCTGGATGCCAAATCCTCTGTGGGTGATTCTCCCCTTGAATCCACCTCATCAGCACCCCAGGACTGGATCTTCCTTTAACCTCCCACCAGCCACCTTAGGCCAGGACACCCACAGTGGACCAGGGATGGGAAGAACTTGGTCACACCCAAGCCAGCTGTCCCATTCCCCATGCTTGTATCCATCTGACCCCATGATCTGGAGACTTGAGCAGCCCAAGACCCACGACCTGCACCCCTTCTCTGGGGACCCTGGCATCCCTCGTCTATGTAGAAATTGCCCCCATCTGCAGACCCCTGGCCCTCTCTCACAGTTGCCAAGCAGCCCTTGCCCAGAGTGGACACAGGGACTCACCGAATGCAGGAGCAGGGCCCAGAGCAACCAGCCCTTCAGGCCAGTCTCCACCATCCTGGCACTGGGCAGAGGTCAGAGGGTAAGTGAGGCCAGGCCTTGGGGACAGCCAAGGGCCGGCTCCTGACAATGCCAGAGCCCACTTCAGCGGTACATATACTGAAACTGGGGACGGACTACCGGGCAGCTTCCCTACCAGGGACAGTATCACCTGACTGGGTTGGGGACCAATGGGCCAATGAGCCCTGTGCCTCCCAGGGCTCTCAGCTAGTTAATGATCGATGGATCACTTGTCCCTCCCATCTTTAGCCCCACCCTCTCAGATGAGCCTCTCAGGGTCTCCCCTTTACCCACTTCCCAAAGTGACCAAAGCTGGAGGGCTGGGCCAGCCAGCGACCTGCCAAGAGTTTCCCACACAGCCTCGGCTGCAGGAGCTACCAGGCCCAGGAGAAGAGGGAGACTCAGGTGGGTCTGGACACTGGCCCTCCGAAACTCTACTGCCCCTACCTGCCACCCCCAGATCCCAAGCCGCAGACCCCTACTCTCCCCAGTGCCTTCTTGGGTCCAGGCTAGCTCTGGCTGGGGCACACCCTTGCACTGTCATCCTTAGCAACTGTTGTTAATTAATATTAACAATCCGATAACAGCAGGGGCAGTGGGGAGTGGAGTGACACAGGGACAATAGTCTCCTCCTGCGGGTAGAGGGGACGGCCCAGCTCGCTGGTGTCTGACGGCACACAGAGACCCCAGGGCTGAGAGCCACAGCCTCGCTCTTCAGCCCCGGCCCCCTCCCTTATGTCCCTCGCCTGGGTCTGTCCCCACCCACTGTGGAGGGGGCTGAGTGTTGCTGGGAGACCCAGGCGAGCAGCCCCACCCACCATGGGCTCAGGTACTCTGCACTCACCCCTGCCCCCTCCAGATAGGGATCTCTGAAGCCTTCCTTGGGCTCACTATCACCAGAATGGGCCAGACCTTGGCCCCCATGCCAAGGCTGAGCTGATAAGGGGAGCCTGCGGAGACTGTCTCCCCTGTGGCCACCTGCCAGAGGCAGTTGCAGGAAGGGACCTGCTATCTCCCTGGTCTTGTGTTTGTTTCATGGACGCTGGCCTGACTCGGGGAGCTACCCAACACATACAGGGAAAGACAGAAGCCAAGAGGAAGGGAACCAGACACCAAGGGGGGAGGCCGGGGCAGGAGCAGACAGGTCCCTAAACCTGGAATCAGCCCCAGTGGAGAGGAGAGTCAGTGGCCCAGGGCCTGCCTGCGCGCAGCGACTTCCCTCCAGCACCTCCCTGGCCCCGCCCCCACACACCGTGACCAGCAGATGCTGAGGACTGCAGCCCACAGCTATGGGCTCTGATCTCTTTCCTAGATGTCTTCCCTGAGAAGCAGATGCTGAGACAGGGATTCCAGTGTGAACTGTTGATTTGGCAGGTGATCCCAAAGGGCAGTACCAGAGAGCAGGGATGAGCCAGGACATGGAAAGAATCGACCAGGGTGCTTGAGACTTCCCTGGTGGTCCAGTGGTTAAGACTCTGCACGTCCATTGCACGGGGCATAGGTTCAATCCGTAGTCAGGAAACTAAGATCCTACAGTCAAAAAAAAAAAAAAAGAGTAGGCTCCCGTGTGGGCATCTGTATGCCCACAGAGATCCGCCGGGAAATGGTGGGGAGCCTGCCCCAGAGGGTGTGGGCTTGTCCATCATTTCCTTTGGTTGCTGGTTGAGGACGCTCCCTGCAGATTCAATCTCAGGCCCCCCTGGCATGTGTGGAGCCCCCAGGCACACCCCCTTGATCAAGTTTGTGCCCGGGGGAGGCCCATAGCGACGGAGCCCAGATGTATGATATCTGCAGTCTTCTCTGAGACACACACAGGGTGAGAGCAGAACCACCCAGTTCTGAGTTACAGAGGAAAACGCTGGCCACAGACGCACCACCTGGCTGCCTGTGCATGTGGGGTCTCTGAGGTCACGCCCGGGGGCACAGACTTCAGCTGTGACGCTGTGCAGGAGTGGGCAGTTTCTGTACCCTCCTGTACCCTGCTTTATCTCCTGACTGAACACAGACTCAACGCTCCCTTTACTCTCTGACTAGCGCATGTGTCATGGGTTGTGTCCCACAAAGGGATGGGTCGTCTGCTTTCCTCGTGCCAAAGGTCAGGCTGCTTCCAACAAACAAGTTTTTGGTGACTGTCTTCCTGCCTAACTCTGTTTCCTCTATCTCATGTTTACCTTCCTCAATCCGGGATTCTAGAGATGAGATTGGAGTGTTAACGAGTACCAGGTCTACAACCCTAAGTGCACACAGTTCATCAGCTCTCTCCTTGGGCTAATCTAATCTAGGATATATTGAGTAATTATCTTGATAATTACTGATTGGTGCTGATTGGTTCTGGTTGGTGTCTGGTGATGGTAGACACCCATGAATTTCCCAAGGTCTGTGATTCTTCTCACTGACACCAGCAAAAATAAAAAATGCCAAATCACTAGCCTCATCTTCACAGTGTGTTCGATCTGCTATCAAGATTTACAAATTTAAAAACTGTAAAAAGATACCTCATTTTCCATTTTCTTTTATTACTAATGGGATTGAATAGGTCTGAGCAGTAGCAGAGAGAGAACTGGAACTGAACACCATCCCTAAGCTCAGGAGGTGGCAAGGAGGGCCCTCCTGCGGTCAGGGATGCCTGGCAGACTCAGCTTCCCTCCCTGACTGGCCGCTGTGCACCCCAGGAGCCTGCAGAGGGTCTGCAGTCTGGGCTGAGAGGTCAGGGTATGATCGCAATGCTCTGCTGGTCACTGGTCCAGGCCATGGCACCTGGCTAGGTACGTGTGCTGCGCTCTGACTAGCAGGGATGTGAACAGCCTTGGGTAATTTCTGGCTCCTGGAGGGTAACCAGCCTGCAGGTTAAGATTTCAAGCCTGGTCATCTAGTAGAGCTTTCATCTTTGCCATCGGATCCTGGTTCTATTTAGTGAAGGGCTGTGGTTACAGCTAAGGTGAAAGATGCTCTTTCCTGCTCTCCCAGCCTCCTTTGCAACCAGCAGTGGCCCCGTGATCCTGTTCTCTAATGTGAAGACTTCTTAAAAAAATATAATAATAATTTTAGAGCAGTCTTATGTTTACAGAAAAACTGAGCAAACACAGCTTTGTAACTCTTTTAATTAAAAAAAATTGTTTTTAACTGAGCAGAAGGTATCAGTTCCCAGATGTCCCTTTATCCCTTCAAAAGTTTCATCTATTAACGTTCGGCATTAATGTATGGCACATTTGCTGCGATCAATGAGCTAATATTGACGTATTATTATTCACTGAAGTCCATAGTTCACATTCTATGTGAATGAACATCCCTCTTGGTGTTGCACATTCTATGGGATTTGACAAATATATAATGACATGTATCCACCATCATAATATTATACAGAATAGTGTCTTGGCCTAAAAATCCCCTTGGTGTGCTCCACGTATTCATCCTTCCCCCTCCCCAAATCCAAACTGCTGAAAACCACAGCTCTTTGTGCAACATTTTTCTTACTGAAGTATAGTTGATTTGCAATGTTGTGAAAATCTCTGCTGTAGAGCAAAGTGACTCAGTTATACACACACACATATATATATTCTTTTCCATTATGGCTCATCACAGGGGGTTAGATATAGTTCCCTGCGCTACACATTAGAACCTTGTTCATCCACTCTAAATGTCATGTTTGGATCTGCTAACCCCAAACTCCCAGTCCATCCCTCTGCCTCTCCCCCTTGGCAACCACAAGTCTGTTCTCTGTTCCCTGTGAATCTGTTTCTATTTTGTACATGGGTTCACATGTGCCATCATTTCAGATTCCACATTTAAGTGATATCGTATGATACTTGTCTTTCTGACTTCACTTAGTGTGATAATCTCTAGTTGCATCCATGTTGCTGCAAATGGCATGATTTCCTTCTTTTTCACGGCCAAGTAGTGTGTATACCTTTTTTATGTTCATAAAACACACATAACAAAATTTACCATCTAATCATTTTTAAGTGTACAGTTCAGAGGTATTAAATACATTAAATATAAATACATGCTACCATTAACATCATTTATCCTCTTAACTCATTTCACCCTGTAAAACTGAACTTCGATATCATGAAACATTAGCACCCAATCTTCCCCTCCTCCCAGCCTCTGACAACCACCATTCTTTCTGCCTCTATAAATCTGACTACTCTAACTGCCTTATATAAGTAGAATCAAACAGTGTTTGTCTGTTACTGGTCTATTTTACTTAACATAATGTCCTCAAGATTTACCTATCTTATAACATATTGCAAAATTTCCTTCTTTATTAAGACTGAATAATAGTCCTTGTATGTATACACCCATATTTTGCTTATCCATCCTTCAAAGGACACTTGCTTCCACTTTCGGACTATTGTGAATAATGCTACTATGAACATGGATGTACAAAATCTCTTCCAGACTCTGCTTCAATTCTTTGGAGAATATACCTAGACATGGAATTATGGGACCATATGGCAGTTCTATTTTTAATTTTTTTGAGGAACTACCATACCTTTTTCCACAGCAGCTATACCATTTTATATTACTACCAACAATGCACAAGTGTTCTAATTTCTCCATTTCTTTGCCAACACCTGTGATTTTCTGTTTTTTTTTGATGATACCCATCCTAATGGGTGTGAGGTGGTATTCCATTGTAGCTTTGATTTTCAGTTCCCTAATGAGCATCTTTTCATATGCTAATTAGTCATTCAAATATTTTCTTTGGAGAACCGTCTATTCAAGTCCTTCACCAATTTTTTAAATAGGTTTTTTTTTGTTTCGTTTTTTGATGTTGAGTTTTAAGAGCTCTTTCTCTATTCTGCATATTAATCTTTTGTCAGATATACCATTTGCAAATGTTTTCTCCCATCCTGTGGGTTGTATTTTTACT
This sequence comes from Oreotragus oreotragus, assembly GCA_006410675.1. Classification (NCBI taxonomy): domain Eukaryota; kingdom Metazoa; phylum Chordata; class Mammalia; order Artiodactyla; family Bovidae; genus Oreotragus; species Oreotragus oreotragus. The sequence continues at coordinate 455,048 of SJYX01009868.1, forward strand.
ATGTTGACAGTGGCTTTTGATGAAAAAGTTAATTTTCATGAAGTCAACTTTGTTTCCTTTTCCTTTTGCTAAGTGTGCTGCTAGTGTCACACCCAAGGAATCACTGCCAAATCCAATGTTATAAAAACTCTGTCCTATATTTTATTCTAAGAGTTTTGCAGTTTTTCAGCTCTTAAGTTTAGGTCTTTGGTCTCTTGCATATATGGTACTAGTATGGGACTGACGTCTTTCTTTTGTAAGGGTATATCTAATTTTCCCAGCATGTGTTGAAAAGACTGCCCATTTACCCATTGAATGGTCTTGGTATTCTTATCAAAAAATCATTTGACCATACATGCAGGTGTTTATTTCTGAGCTTTCTATTCTATTCTATTCTCTGGCTTTATGCCAATACTATGTTGTTTTGCTTACATAGTTTTGTGATAATTCTTTAAATCAGGAAGTGTGAGTACTCTGTCTTTTTGTTCTTTGTCAAAACTGTTTTAGCTATTGAGGTTCCAACATAAATTTTAGGGTGTATTTTTCTCTCTCTGTGAAAGCTATCATTGGGCTTTTGATACAAATTGCACTGGATCTGTACATTGCTCTGGATAGTATCGACATCTTAACAATACTGTCTTCCAACCCATGAACACTGGAAGTTTTTCAATTTATTTACATCATCTTCAGTTTCTTTCAGTGATGTTTTGTTGTTTTCGGTGTATGAGTCTTTTACCTCCTTTTTACTAAGGAAGGTAATTCCTTGGTATTGCATTCTTTTTGATGCTATTATAGATGGAATTATTTTCTGAATTGTGTGCACAGAACTGTGTCATGTATGAAGATTATGAGTTGACTTTGTATACTGCAACTTTACTGAATTCATTTATTAAGTTCTAACAAGTATTTTTGTAGAATCTTTAGGGTTTTCTACATATAAGATCATGTTATCTGCAAACAGTGATCATTTTATTCTTCCTTTCCAATTTGGATGCCTTTTATTTCTTTTTCTTGCCTAATTACTTTGACTAGAACTACCAGAACTATGTTGAAAAGAAGTGATTAAAGTGAGTATCCTTGCCATGTTTCTGATCTTAGAGAAAAAGCTTTCAGTCTTTCATCACTGAGTACACTGTTGGCTGTGGGTTTTCCCATATATGACCTTTATTGTGATGAAGTATTTCTTCTAGCCCTCATTTACTAAGTGTTTTCTTTTTAAATCATGAAAACCTATTGGATTTTGTGAAATTCTTTTCTGCATCAATTGAGATGATACAGTGGTTTTATTTCCCTTCATTTTGTTGATATGGCATATTAAATTGATGTTGTAACATGTTTCCATTTAACAAATAACTCTCTCTCATTTGGTCATGCTGTATAATTTTTTAACATGCTGCTGAATTCTGTTTGCTCATATTTTGTTGACGATTTTTGTGTCAGCTTTCATGAGGGATATTGTTCTGTAGTTTTATCTTGTACCTTGATCTGGCTTTGATGTCAGGGCAATGCTGTTCTCATAGAATGAGTTGGGAAGTGTTCCTTTCTCTTTGATTTTTTTGAAGAATTTGAGGAGTATTAGTGTTCATTCTTAAAATGTCTGGTAGAATTCACCAGGCCCAGAACTTTCTTTATTGGGAGATATTTTATTCTGCTTCAATCTGCTTACTAGTTTTAGGTCTATTCTGTTTCTTTATAATTTATTCTTGGTAAATTTTGTGTTTCTAGGAATTTGTTCATTTTATATTTATCTAATTTGTTGGCATGCAATTGTTCATTGTACTCTCTTACACTTTATTTCTGTAGAATTTGTAGTAATGTCCCCACTTCCATTTTTTAAATTTTATAATTGCAGCCTTCCCTCTTCCTTTTCTTGATTCTAACTAAGATTTGTCAATTTTGTTGATGCTTTCAAAGAACCAATATCTGATTTCATTAATTTTCTATACAGTTTTTCTCTTCTTCATTTCATTTATCTCTGCTCTAATCTTCGTTATTTCCTCCCTCCTGCTAGCTTTGGGTTTAGTTTGTTCCTCTTTCTCTAATTCTTTATGTTGTAAAGTTAGACTATCAATTTGCAGTCTTCCTTGTTTTTTAATGTTAGTGTTTACAACTATAAATACCTTCTTAACACCACTTTCACTGCATCACATGGGTTATAGTATATTGTATTTTCATTTCATTCATCTCTAATTATTTTCTAATTTCTCTTGTGATTTGTTTTTTGAGTGATTAAGAGTTTAAAAAGTAATGTATAGTTTCCACAAGTTTACAAATTTTCCAGTTTTCCTTCCATTATTTATTTCTAAATTCATTCAGTTTTGATCAGAGGATATACATCACATCATATCTATTCAAATGTTGAGACTTTGTGACCTAATTCCATTATATTTGAAAAAACTGTGTATTTTAAAGAATGTGTACTGTGTTATTGTTGGGCAGAGTGTGCTGTAATTGTCTGCTAGATCTAGTTGGTTTAATGTGGTGCTCAAGTCCTCTATCTCCTTACTATTGAGAGTGAGATGTTGACCTCTCCTGCTATTATTGTAGAGCTTTCTGTTTCTCACTTCAATTCTGTCAAGTTTTGCTTCATAGATTTTGAAGGTCTACCATCAGGTGCATAAATGTTTATATACACTTATTTTTCTTGTATTGAATCTTTTATTAATATACAAGGTTCTTCTTTGTCTCTTGTAAACTTTTTTATTTAAAGTTTATTTTGGGGAATTCCCTGGTGAACCTGTAGTTAAAACTCCATGCTCCCAATGCAGAGGGCCTGGGTTCGATATCTGGTCAAGAAACTAGGTCCCACCTGTCATAACTAAGAATTCAAATGGTGCAACTAAACATTTTACATGCTGCAACAAAGATCAAAGGTCCCACATCTTATAACTAAGATCCAGTGCAGCCAAATAATTAAGTATTTTTAAACATTTAGCTTCTTAAAAAATATACTCAAGAAGGCAATGGGGGGGGGCGGGTGCAGGTGAAGGTACAAAGAACTAAAGGAAATTAGGGAAAAGTGTATTAACAAAATTATAATATCAACAAAGAGAAAATCTCAAAAGAAACCAAAAGGAAATTCTGGAGCTCGAAGTATAATAACTGAAATGAAAAGTCCATTCGAAGGGTTCAACAGCAGATGTGAGTAAGCAGAAGTAACCAGTGAACTTGAATATAGAGCAGAAACAAAAAAGCATGAAACAAAAATGACGAGACTATGAGACTTTAGGACACTATCAAGCATTATGCAAGTCCAAGAAACAGTAGAGACAGAAAAGGGAAGAAAGATTATCTGAAGAAATAATGGCCAAAAACTTCCCAGATTTTCTGAAAGATATAAATCATTGCTTCAAGTAGAATAAACACAAAGAGATCCACACCAGGGCACATTATATATAATCAACTGTCAAAGGCCAAAGACAAAGAGATAACCTTGAAAGCAGCAAGAGGGAAGTGATGCATCATGTATAAATTTGCTTCAGTAAGATTATAAAGTGATTTCTCATCAGAAACTTTGGAAGCCAGAGGCAGTAGGTATTACTTGTTTAAAGTCCTGAAAGAAAGTAACATCAATAATACTATATATATGTCATAATTACCCTTCAATAATAAGGAAGAAATTAAGAAATTCCTAAATAAATGAAAGCTGAGAGAGTTCATTACCACTAGATCTGCAGAGTTCTTCAGGTTGAAATGAAAGGACACAGGACAGAAGTCAAAGATACTTAAAGAAATATCTGGTAAAGTAAATATATGTGCAAATATAAAAGCCAGTATTATTGCAACTTTGGTTTGTAACTATATTTTAAAATTTGCTACATGATTTAAAAGACAAATTCATGAAAATTATAATTTGATTTTATTGGTCAAACACTATAAGAAGATGTTATTTGTGACATCAGTAATATAAAGTAAAGATGAAGTTGTATAGGAATAGAGTTTTGTATTCTTTGACATTGTTATCATCAATTCAGATTAGATAGTTGTATTTTAGGATTTGAGAGCTGACTCATTTGAAAAGCCCCTGATGCTGGGAAAGATTGAGGGCGGGAGGAGAAGGGGACGGCAGAGGATGAGATGGCTGGATGGCATCACTGACTTGATGGACATGAGTTTGAGCAAGCTCCAGGAGTTGGTGATGGACAGGGAGGCCTGGCGTGCTGCAGTTCATGGGGTCGCAAAGAGTCAGACACAACTGAGCTACTGAACTGACTGACTGATTTTAGGATTTATACGTAATGTCCATGGTATCTACCAAAAAACACAGCTATACACTATAAACAAGAGAAAACAAGAACAGAATCAAAATGTGTCATTACAAAAAAATCAACTCAGAAAGAATTGAAAGCAGGAATATTGTACACCAATGTTCATTGCTGCACTATTCACAACATCCCAAATGTGGAAACAACCTAACCACCCATCAACAGATGAATGGATAAAATGTGGCATATACAGGCTTGGAATATTATTCAGCCACAAAAAAGGAATGAAATTCTAATACATGCTACTACATGGATGAAACTCAAAGATATTAAGCTAAATGAAATAAGCCAGACACAAAAGGACAAATGCTGTATGATTCCACATATATGAGGACCCTAGAATGGTCAATCTCCTAGAGACAAAAAATAGAATGGTGGTTGCCAGGGGCTCCTAGAGTGGGTTGGAAGTTATCATTTAATGGGTATAGGGTTTCAGTTTGGGGAGGTGAAAAAGTTCTGGAGATGGATAGTAGTGAACCCACAACAATGTGAATTTACTTCATATACTTCACCTTTCAGCAATGTGGGTCATACACTGAAATGATTAAGATGATCAAGTTTATGTTATGTATCCTTTACCACAATTTACAAAAAAGAAAAAAAGATGGCAGGGCAGGAAGATGGAAGAATCTGGATCCCTAATGGTACTGCAGTGACGTTGCTCCAAGTCCGCAGTCATCCAGTTATTCTGACCCATTCATTCACATCCTTATCATGGAGTTTCTCCTACCGCAGCTATATGCACTCCTAAGTAACATGCCTGGAAGCCCCTGCTCTCTCCCACCTGGTTCTCAGCATGCCCTCCCCTATTGTTGCTTGCAGGACTCTATTGACGTTTCCAGCCTGATAACTCTTCAATGTGGGAGCTGCCCTGGGCACTGTAGGATTTAGCAGCATCCCTAGCTTCAACTCCCTAGATGCCAGGAGCATCCACCACTCCCACATGTGATGATTTAAACTGTCTCCACTCCTTGCCAGAGGCTCCGTTGGGGCAAATCACCCCAACTGAAAACTACAGCCCTATGCAGCCTTTGCTAAGCCAGCTAACCTGCTCACTGCTCTGCAAATGTGCTGTGGGTCCCTTTCTCCCAGCTCAGCTGTGATGCCGCAAAACCCCTTCCAAGTCCTCCCCAGACCTGCCTGTCCTTCACAGCTCATGTGGAATTCTCCATCGCAGTGGGGACTTTGCCCACAACCCCCGGCCCATGCAGGCTGGCCACGCTCCAGCCATCACGTATGGCTTCTCTGTTGCCTTATGTCTGTGTTTTGCTCTTGGAAGCTGAGTTCCTGGTTCTTGGAAGATATTGCACATATAAAGGTCCAATCTATGCATTTCAGTGAACGTATGAGACTGTCTTTCCCTGGAACTCAGTCGCGGTCTGGATGCACTGGTATGGAAGCCAGAAAGCTCAAGGCTGTCTGGTCCTTTGTCCCCATCCCCTGTGGGGAAGCTAGCAGCATCTTGGGAGCCTGCTCCCGCAGCCCACCGCTGAGGCAGGGAAGGCCTGCAGGTTCACACAAAGGATGGCCCAGGCCCACAGCCCAGTCCACCTTGAGTCACAGAGGTGACTCAAAGGGAGTGTCCAGCCCTTCGGGTCAGGGAGCAGAGTCCAGCCTGCTTGGCACAACCTTCCTTTCACTTTTAAACGGAAATAGTGCTCAAGAGCCTCAGTTGGAGAGGAGAGAGGGTTATGAAAATGAATGACCCCCAGGGGACCAGGGACACTCTCAGGGGGAAAGCAGCTTTTATCAACAACTGTGAGTCCCAGTTCCTGAGCCCAGGAACCCACTGACAACTCAGCATGGTGCCTGCCTCCAAGACCTCCCAGGCCAGGGTGGAGACAAGGGGTCAGAGACAAGCCTAATGAGGTCAAGCGAAGTATTAGAGGCACACTGAGAAAAAAATGCCCAGCCCAGGCCGGAAGTCAGACAGTCTTCCTGGAGGAGGCTATGTCCAGGCCAGAAAGGTTTCACACTCCAGGGCTGTCAAATTTAGTAAATATGGAGGACGACACTCAGGGAGATTTTTTTTTTTTCCCCTTTGACTGGGCCACACAGCATGTGGGATCTTAGTTCCCCAACTAGGGATAGAACCCAAGCCCCCTGCATCCCTGCATTGGAAGCATGGAGTCTTAACAGCTGGACCCCCAGGGAAGTCCTGACCAGTGAGATTTAAATTTCAAAGAGGCAGCTAATAATGTTTTAGTATGTCATAAACATTGCATGGGATATACTTAGGTTAGAAAGTTATAGGTTTCATCACTGCACCTCACAGATCAAGGTCAGACTCAGAGAAGGGACAGGGCAGGGCTGAGCCTTGGGTTCCAGAGTAGAGCCCACTGATCTGAGCACCCTCCTACTCTGCCACTTAACTGGGCAGCCCTAGGCTGCCTACTTATTCTCTCTGAACCTCAGTTTTCCAATCTGTAAAATGGGATGGGTGTGTCGCCATTAAAGCTTGCCTCTTAAGGGCTGATCTGCGATCCCACAGCATCAGGCTCCCTCAGGAGGAAGGTTTTTAGAAATACAGAATCTCTGGCCCTGCCCCAAGCCGGCTGGATGAAACCTGCCTTCCGAGAAGACTCTGTGATCCAGGTGTCCACTTAAGTTTGAGGGTGCTGTGGGCAGAGCCCCCCCCACAGGACCCAGGGGCTGACACAGAGCCAGGCACAGTGGTGCAGGGAGGGCTCCCAGGCTGCCTGGCCTCCTTGGCACATCTCACATACACAGACACTCAGAGGGGGTACTTTTTACCTGCACTTACAGCTGAGACCCCAGAAGAGGCCAAGAAAGGCGAGATGCCTCCCTGGAGGTCCGGCTGGCCCAGCTTAGGTGCCACAAAGGCAGTTCTTCGGGTTGAAGGCCTTCGACTTGCCCACGCTCTCCAGCTCAGCCATGCCATGTTAATCCCACTGCTTCTCAGTGGCCTTGTGAATAGACTCATGGACGGTCGCTCAAGCTCTGAAGAGGTTCTGAGGTTCAAGGAGGTTGTCTGCCCACTGAGGTGCCTGGCACACCATCGGAGGCTGGGCAGAGGCACCTGTTCCTGCCCAGAAGGATCACTTCCTTTTCCACATAAAAATCACTGTGGCAAACAAAGAAGCAGCAGCTCCCAGCCCCACTGGCAGCCAGGACACCCCAAGGCTTTTTTCTGGGGGAAAGAGGATGGCATTTGGCAGGGGTACCTCCTGGCACAAATTAAACTTAATTGGCATTGCCTCCAGGAGAAACTGCCCCTACAGACTAAAGTCCCAAGACCAACTAACTCCCCAAATGCTGAGTCACTGATCCTCAACAGATGGGGAAGAGAATTAGCTGAAATAGGAAATGCACTTGAGTTGGTTTGTGCTCTGGGTCCAGAGGTTTCTAGGGACACTCTGTTGCCCATGCCTTATCACCATAGCTACTCAGCTATCTGATCAGGTATCCAACAGCAACTTTTGAATGCTTAATATGTAGCTGTATTGTCATTTAAAAATAATTCAGGAACTTTCCTAGTGGTCTAGTGATTAAGACTCCACACTTTTAATGCAAGCGATGTGGGTTTGATTCCTGGCCAGGAAACTAAGATCCCATGTGCTGCGTGGCACAGCCAAAACATAAAACAATTTTAAATAAAAGATATGTTTAGTTTTTCAGTTTTTCCCTGTTTCAGTGATGATCTCTCTGGTTTTCTTTTTATCCTCAAATGTGCCCAGGCACCTTCCCCCTCGGAGCACTTACATTCTGTCCCCAACCCCCCTTCCAGTCTCACCTGACTCCTCCAATAGAGAGAGGCCCCAGGTAACCCTCCTGGCACCTGGGCATCCCAGAAGGGAGATGATCTAGCCACCAGTGCGCCCGGTCGGAGGGCACTACCCGCTCCCTCCCGCCTCCAGCCCAGCGCTTACAACCTGGCACCCCCAACAAGTGACGGGGGAGCAGACAGATGCTTCGTGGAGTCTACAGCTTGCGGAAGTTGGGATGCACTGAAAGTTTGGTTTTCAACCCCTCTAAAGCTCCTCGCATGCAGGGACTGAGCTCTGTCCATCTCCCTAGGTCCCAGCATAGAACCAGAAACACAAGGGCACCCATTCAAGCCTATGCGTGGGTGGGATGGTGCCAGCCAGAGGTGTGGACTTTCCCTTCACTCTGCTGACCCTTTTGCCATGAGCCCTGTACGTCAGCCAGCCTGGAACCTGCTGGAAATCTGCTGAGCTTATCTGTTGTTCAGTGACCTTTCCTTCTACTCAGCTCACTTATCACGTGCATGCCCATGTCCCAGGGCCTGTTCCATTCTATTTTGGACACACTTATCAAGGGCAGAGGTTTTGGTATCAGATAGACAAGTTCAACCCCTGAGAGCCCGTTTCCCTGTGTTTAAGTGGAGAACAGAGCTTCCACCCAGGGCTGTGTGATTGTATATGTCTACACATCTTCCCTTTGCAGTTCCAGGCCACAGGAACACACCACTCTCTTGACCCCGCCCAATTCACAGATTCCACCAAGTGCCAGGGCCTGTTCCAGCCAAGCGTGGGTTATAAAAGCACAGCACAGGGTTATGTAAAGTGCCTAGGATGGCACCTGCTCCCAAGCTGGTGAGAGCAGGCTACTCCTTCATGGGGGTGGACAGTGGGCCAGCCTGGGACACCAGAGCAGGCCTGTGCTGATGTCCAAATCCTGTCCTCTTCACCCGTCCTATGACCTGTTGCCAGCCTCAGCCCCCTACCCGGAACTTAGGAGTAGCCCCGATGTTGGCAGAACACTCAGCGCAGGTCTCAGCACACAGCTTGCATTCCCAAACAGGAATACACCCCACCAGCAGAGGCCCCTCTGAAAAGAAACATCACTGGACAACCTCAAGGCTCCCACTCTCCTGCGTCTGCACAGACTCAGCGTTAAGTTCATTGGCTGGGACGCCTGGAGGTGGCAGGCTCAGAGGAACAAGGTTGGCACACCATTTGCGCAGACCGCCGCAACGTCCCAGGCTCTTGGATCCCAAGGGCTAGGCCTGCCTCACACAGCAGGTGTGGGGTCTGCAGCCAGCAGCCAGGCAGGGGTACAGGAAGCTCTTCAAGCTTGGCCCCTTCAGCAAGGCAGTGACACTCATGAGGCTCTTGGTGCAGTTATGGGACCCCACAAATGCTAAGTTGCCATCTTCGTTCAGCTCTATTAGCTCATCTCCTTAAGGTGCCCGAGCCATGGCAGGCCTCAGGAACCCGGTGGCAATGTACTGGCTGCTGTTTCACTCACTGATAATCCCACCTGAGCAGCAATCCCCACCACATGCACCTTGACTCCCTAGAAATCCTCAGAATGGCACAAACGTGGAGACCCTAAACCTGAGGGCCCACCACCCCCTAACAGCAGCCAGAGACCCAGGCTTCCCTCACTGTGCAGACCAGCTTGTGCTGGTACCACTACCTGGTTCTGTCGGAATGAAATACTCAAGCACTTTCAACTTTCTTCCCAATTTTCTCCTAGCTCCCCTGCCAACCCTGCTGACCCTCTTCCACTAAGTATTCTCACCAGCTGGGCCTTGTGAGGCCTGATAAGTGGGTGATGGTGACACTGTGATAAGTGGGGACAATAAAGGGCACAGGCATCAGCAGCATCCCGCTCCTCCAGACAGCAGCTGGGAGGCCCAGATATGAGCTCGGACCCTCCTGTCAGAACCTTGCAGGTGGACTGAGAGCAAACGGACAGGGCATGTGCGTGTCACACTGTCACTCATGCACTTAAAACACACCCAAGTGGGACTTTTCTGGTGGTCCAGTGGCTAAGACATCATGCTCCCAATGCAGGGGGTCCAGGTTTGATGCCTGGTCAGGAAGAACTAGGTCTCACATGCCACAATGAAAAAAGATCACACGTGCCGCAACTAAGACTCATTGCAGCCAAATTAATTAATTAAACATACACACACACAAGTGGGCCGAGCAGAGCAGTTCAGGAGCAGAGACAGCTGTCCCTGGCTGCCTGAGGGAGTAGATGGGTGAATTTATAATGTGCCCTGGAGAAAGAGGTGTCATCAGGCAGGCCCATCTTTCCAGGAGGCAAAAAGTCGTTCCCAAGCTTCAGAGAAAGGAGGCGTCAGCCTGATTCCAGAGAGAAAGGCCATAGGAGCAGCTTGTAAGGCCAGAGAGCCAGATGCCGGCTCTCCGGGCCTGAGGGCTCCAGGCTGCAGCACTGCAAGGCTGACCTCTTCTGGCCAAGGAGGCACTGCGCACAGCAGGCAAAGAGCCAGGTGCTGCTTCCTGGAAGTGGTTTCTGATTACCAAGGTTTCGATGGCTCCTTCCTACATGCAGGAGGCACAAACTAGGGCAGCTAGAATCTTTATTCTGTTGTTATGGCCAAAGCACCATCCTGGCCATCCGTCTGGAGGGCCACAGTTCTGCCTGCCCCAAATCCAGTCCATCCAGTCTGAGAATCAAGCTTCCTCCAGCAGGGAGGCCTGTTCCACACTCCAGCCCCGGGAGAGGCTGGAAGGCAGCCAAGGCTGCCTGAACAACCTCAGGAGGGTGCTGCTGTGGGTCTGGGTTTCTCTCTTCTGTGCTTGAAGCTTCGCAGTGGGTTCTGTGTCTTTGCCTTCTGCGGGGGCAAAGTTACCAATTAATTGTGGGGAGCAGACGTCTGTCTGCACATGAAACAGACTCAGAGAAGTGGGTGGTACTGCTACTTGGCAGGCCTTGCAGGCTGCGAGCCAAGGACAGGTGCTGCTTCCCACACCGCAGGCGCCCACCTTCCTCCTCCTGCAGCATACAGGATGAGGAGGGCGGTGGGGACAGGACAGCAGGTCCTCCTTTGCTCTGGAAGCTGCTCGTGGTGGCCAAGGGAAAGCCCCGGCCCCCACAACTCTGGCCAGCGGCCAGAGGTCTGGAGCTGGTTCTCTTTCCTCCCTCCTGAGGACAAGGGGCAAGCACACCCTGGTGACAGGGGAACCAGATTGGGGAGGGGGGAGCCCTGCAGCTGTCACCAAGGCCCCAGGGGACATACCTTGGCCTTCTTAGAGGCGGGGGGCTTCTTCCGCTTCTTGTGAGGGTGGACGAGGCCGCGCAGAGCAGGAGGAACTGGAAGAGACGGCCGGCTCAGCGGCTGCCCCGCCACCCTGTCTGCCTGCTCCCACACCCTCCCCGCCGGCTCCACCTCCAGTGGCTCCCAGCGTGCTCTCCTCCACTGACCCAGGGCCTGGCACTCCGATCCTCACTGCAATCCTAAGGACACACGACTATCTAGGCTCACACCGCTGTCCTCAGGGATGTCCACTAAAACGTGTGGTACAGTACATGCCACAGTAAGTGTGAAACAAAAGAAGGAAAATTGAGAAAGAAAATGCTGCTAAAATAGAAAAGCAGCCTTCATGTTAATTCCTTCCTCCGTGGCCCTTCCTCCCATACCCTTCCTCACCTGTCAGGTGCCCCCATCACTGCTCGGGGCCTGCTACATGAGCCCTGGCCTCTGTCCTCTCACCGACCCAGGGCATAGCTCAGGGTCCCCTCCGGCCAGGCCACACAGGTCCTGACAGGCCTCTGAGTGCCACACCACCACACCCTTCCACGTCACCCCGACCCCTAAAGGCCAAAGGTTTTGGGCAATGATTCTGCTCCTGTGTGACACAGAGGATGGGATTCCCTTCTGAGGCAGGAGACAGATGGGCACCAGGTTAAACATTTACAACTAGCTTCCTGTTTACACTTCGAAAATAAAAATAAGAGGAACAGTGTAAGTAGCTGGACTTTGTCTCCTGCGGACACTTCAAGATAATGGGAACAGCAGTACCAGAAAGGGGCTAAGTAAGCCCTGCCTAGGTAAAAAATTAAGGAGACCATGTATTCTTCATTCATGGGGTCAAGAAGACCTCCCAGACTATGCAAGCACAAGAAGGTTCCTCAGGGGAGGGGGCACTAGACCATAAGGTCTGTCAGCCTCCGAAAAGCCTTGCACTGGAATTCACCTTGCCTAAAAGATGCGCTTGCACATCCAGGAGGGCCCTGAGTCAGACCTGATATGGACTTGGGGCCACATAATGCAAGGTGACGGGCCAGATGAAAATCAGAAAACTGCCTCCACATAAGTGGTCTAAACCATCCCAAAAGGGACGTCCCTGGTGGTCTAGTGGTTAAGAATCCACCTGCCAATACAGGGGACACAGGTTCGATCCCTGGTTCTGAAAGATCCCATGGACCATGGGGCAACTAAGTCCATGGTGCTCCGCAACAAGAGAAGCCATGGCAACGAGAAGCCCACACGCTGAAACAAAGAGCAGCCCCCACTCGCCGCAACTAGAGAAGCCCGAGAGAGCGCAATGAAGACTCAGAGCAACCAAGAATAAATTAATTAAAAAAGAAAGCTCATGGCTACTTCTCTCAGTCTACCCATCCTTTCTCCACACTCTCTTCTCTCCTAATAAACACTTCACTTGCTTTTTGTTTGTTTAACTTTTTCCCAAATTCTTTCTTCAAACCAGACAAGAGCCAGGACCCTTCTCCTAGCCACAAGTCTCTGGGTGGTCTAATATGGTTAGGATACAGCGCCCTCACCGCTGTGGTCTAAGTTCAATTCCCACTCAGGGAACTGGGATCCCACTTCAAGCTGCCACACAGACCACCCAAAAGCCACCCAAGATCACACCCACTCCTCCCCCTCTCCCCCTCCTCACTCCTCAGTCCACGACCTTGGTTGGTATCCCTTACAGCTCACTTCCTGGGGAACCTGGCCCCATCTCTCTGGCATTTTCCCATCTCTCCTGGATCCTTCCCATCCACTTGCGTGGGATTCTCCTTGCCATATATACCAGCTTACGCTAATCCACAGGGGTACCAGGAAAAGGGGTCTGCACTCACTTCTCTGCTTCCTTAATCCACTAAACATCTTCAGCATAGAAGTCACACATACCCGTTACCAAATACACAAGGAGTATCATTACCAGGTGCAAAGGGAGCAAGGCTCCTGAACACATCAGCTGAGTTTTGGCCTCATGTACACCACAGAAACCACTCTGGAGATCCATTCTTTTCTTGGCTGTGCCATGCAGCATGTGGGATGTAGGATCTTAGTTCTCTGGCCAGTGATTAAACATCAAACCCATGTTCCCTGTGCAGAGTCTTAACCACTGGACCACCACCAGGGAAGTCCCTCTTGGGGTCCATCCTTGACCGCATAACTGTGATCCCAATATCCCTCATCCCCACAAGGCTCAGGCAGGTCTGTTCTCTATTTCCCACCCCCTGCGTCCCCGGTCAAATGTTCTGGACTCAGACACCCAAGCCCAGCTTGGCCTGGTCACTAACCCCAAGTCTCCTCCAGCACAAGTAGCACTGTCTCCTACCCGTGACTCCCACACCTCACCCGGTCACTCCCTTCTACCCACAGGAGGCTGCTTGGCCAGGTACTGACTCGCTCTTTCATAGGACTGGGCTCTAGATGTGAGACCCCTGGCCTTGAAGGCAGAGTGCTGCCCGGGTTTCCTGTCTCCCCAACAGAGAGAGCAACGCCTACCCAGGGGGACTGTGCAGTTATGTCTGTGTACATGCTCGCTGCCCGGATCCCATGGTTGTGTCACCCCAGTGCACGGCAGCCCAGGGATAAATGTGCAGCCTGCCCCCAGCCCTGCTCACCCAGGTAGTCAGGGACATTGCCCAGGTGCGGCTTCACCACGGCGGGGTGTAGGGGCAGGTCATGCCGCAGCAACTGGAGGTCCCTGGGATTGTCTTCAAAGTATGTCTGGCAAGGAAGAAAAGCAGGCACTGCGTGGTCAGTCCTCCTTTTGTAATTTCATGGGTCTCATTTTTTTTTTACGAGGGAGTTTTTGAACAGGTTGCCCGTGTTCCAATTGTTAAGACTGAGATTTCCCATTGCCTTGTCACTGGGGCCCCCTCCCAGAGGCAGCTCAGGGATGTGTCCCTGTTCTCACTTCCTATTCGGTGGGGGCAGTTGGGAGCATGCCTCATCCTCCTCACTCCATGGCCATGCACCTTCTAACTGACACATCCACAGCTGCCTCCTCCTTTTCTGTGTAATGCACGTTGCGTGAATGCACCTGACTTGGTTTACTGCATCCTCAGGGTGGACTCCCTGGTGTTTCCACCTTGGGAATCATAACAGAACGCAGGCACCCATACAGTTGTGAGCTCACACAACTCTTAACTACTGTGTCAAGAGAACAAACCTCAGAAGCTGTGCTTCTGATGGACACAGCCACTGTCCACCTCAGAAACTCGGCCGATTCACCTCCCAGCAGGACAGCTGGCATCCTTATTCAGTCTTGGCCTGCTTCCCCACCATGGCCTGCTAAAGGCATGGTGTGCTGCCCAGTTCACTGCCTCTCACACTCACAGCTTTGCCGCCGGCCTCCAGGAAGGGCAATGCCCTGAAGCCTCCCCTTTGTCCCTACCCCTCCCACAGCCCCTTACTTTGAGCTTCTCTGAGTGCAGGAGCTCCTCTTTGATCTCCTTCAGCCTTGCCTCGCGGATAGCTTGTTTAGTCACTGAGCGCATGGCATCCTGGGGGCAGACATCAAAGGTCAACATGGCAGGGCTGCCTGAGCCCGCCCTCCTGCCAGGGTGCTGAGCAACAAGGGCCTGACTCTGGGTCCTAGAGGAGCCCCAAGTACCCACATCCCCACAGGGCCCCACTTACCCTGCAGCGGTAGCGGAAGCCCTCGATCTCCTCCATGTGGAACTGGTAAGGAAGCAGGACAGGGGCCCCACTGTCTGCAGAGAAGACTGCAGTGAGGGTCCTGCAGACCGAAGGCTTAGGCAGGGTCTATGCAGGCCTTCTGCTCAGAAGCTCCCACGTCCACTCCCTGGGCTGAGGCAGCCGGGTATCCAGCCCACTCTTTCCCCACATGCAAATGTGCAGCAAAAACCCTGGGTCTCATGGACAGTTCACAACAGGGGATCCACCCTGCTGCAGCCAGGGAAGTTTCCTGTCCCCACGTCCCGGGTCCTGTCACATCTCTCAGCCTTAGGACCTGCCCACTCGCCCACTCTCCTATTGAGGCCACTCTAGCCACAAGTGACGTATGTGCAATGACAGCCACGGAGCACGAAGGAGCACCAGCCCTTGAAGTTTAAAGTGTCACCACAGAAGCCTGGCCCCTTATCAGGTCAGTGAGGGCGGGGCTCTTACCTCCACTGAGAAGCTCCTCGATCCTGCCCAGCTGAGACTGCTCTGTGGGCAGCACGAAGGTCAAGACTATGCCGGGGCTGTTGGCACGTGCCGTCCTGCAGGGAGAGACAACCCAGCCCGTGTCTCTGGCTGTGTGTCCCACAGCGTGCCCACAGTCCAGGTGCCCAGTCCGCTACGGCGCAGTTCTCCTACCTGCCGGCCCTATGTATGTAGGCCTCGGGGGTCGGGGGGAGATCAAAGTTGAGCACAGCACATACGTGGTGGAAGTCTATGCCCCGGGCCACGCCTGCCTCCGGATCAGAAGCCCTGTAAGAAAACATGGCAACCTCAAACTGAGCCCTCCTCTCCTCAGAGACCATGTTCTCAAACTTATTTAGCACGATCACTAAACAAAGCCTGGTATGGAATTACAAGACACTGCTCTGAGTAAGATTCTTAAACATCGTAACTGGAGTTAGGGTAGTGGGGGCAGCCAAACCTTGGAACTCAGTGCCCACAGGGCAATCCGAGAACCACTCCAAGCCAGCCCACCCAAGAGGCAGACAGAGACTGGTGGCTCCCTTTCCCTCGAAGAAAGATCCTTCCTGCGAGTCACAGATAGTGGAGGCTGAGCCACTTCCTCACGGGATGACAGCATGCCAGCAAGTCAGGCAGTGGGGTCGTCCATGCTGCCCATGAAGCATAGGCCTGTGCGCCCTGCACTCCCTGCCCCTGAGAGGGTAACAGGCAGGAAGGCCAGGGGTCTCCAAACGGGGGAAATAGCCTGCAAGTGTCAGACATTTTCTCTTTCTTAAGTGGCAGGAGAAAACAAACTAGCGATATTTTTTCCCTTCTCTATACAAATTTAAAGGAGGTTTCTCTTAAGATTCTGTGTTGCCATAATGATACCTGGTTTCACCTCAAGTTAACCAATGCCTTTTTCTTATGGAAATGTTTATCTTAAGCTATGCTAATGTACTATGCATTTACCCCAAACTCTGTCTTCAAGTCGGTTCCGCCTTTTGGGCTCAACCTACTTGATAAACCAGTATGTTACACTCCGATATTGTTCCTCTAATCTATGTAAATGAAACTATTTGTATGGTGATCTGCCCTTCTTCAAGATTCAAGTTAATCATTTTATGGCCCAAGATCAACCATTTGGAGCCAAGGTTATCCCAAAATATTCTTATGGGTGTGGGGCCTGGTGCCATTCTAAGTTTTGAAACATTCCTTTCTTTCATTAACAGACTGCTGGTGACTATATAACATCCAGCTGAATACTAGCAGACGGGTACTCTTTCTGCCCCCTTCTGATGCCTATGTCAGAAGCTTTCTCTATCTCCTTTATACTTTAATAAAACTTTATGACACAAAAGCTCTGAGCGATCAAGCCTCGTCTCTGGCCCCGGATTGAATTCTTCTCCTCCGGAGGCCAAGAATCCCGGCATCGTTAATTCAACAACCTTTCACCCCCACATGCTAGTGTCCCAGTCTTCTGAAAGCTGGGTCTCCCTGGCAAGGGCTGAGAAGAGATAAACGTGGACTCACTTGTCCCGCTTGGGTCCTTTGCCCTGATGCTTGCCCTTGACTGGAGGGCCCAGGACTTCAGCATCTGTTGCTATGACGCAGTCGTAGAAGCCTTGGTTGAACTGCGAGATGATGTGGCACCTGTGGCCCAAGAACAGACAAAAGTCAAACCTAAGAGCACCGGAGGCCTCTTCTCCGCCCTCCGCCTGGTCATGACGGTCATCCTTTCTGACTCTTCCCCTTCTTCAATTTTTCCCCAACTTAATCTTTGTGCCTCAACCTCGTCAAGTGAAGATGGAATTATAGTTGGTATTGCAGAGTTGTGAGAGATAGTCATTGAAGATTAGTCAAGCCCGGAGCCCTCAATCCACTAAGCACTTAAGAAACAGGAAAAGCGACTGTGTCTCCCCTTTTCCATCCTTCAATCTAGACATGGGAGTCAGCACACCTGGAGCGTAGTGGAAGCTCTCCATTGAGCACACAGGCGGGGATGCTGAATTGCTCCAGGAATAGGCGCAGCCGGTAACTCCGCTCCAGAGTGTTGACAAAGAGCAGAGACTTTCCCCGAATCAACGACAGCTTGAGCAGGGCATACAGCAATAGAAATTTGTCTTCCTCAGTCTCACAGACCACCTGAAACTGCTGTAACTGCTCTGGCCCTGGTAGCTGGGATTCCTGTAACTTGAGGGTAACCTAGGGGAGGACAGGCCTGTGGTCAGGAAAAAAAGAAGACAGAAATGCTACTGCAGGCCGCTAGCTTGCCAACCACAGTGCTGATGTGTTAGTGGAGGGTGCCCTGGGTACCCTTCCAACTGTGTAATGTCAGAATTCAAAGTATACTAACTACTGCAGTTTACAAAGGACATAGAACTACACACAATTTGGGGCAGAGATCAAAGTGAAACACACTATAAATGACTATAGTGAGAATAAAACCCCTACAGTAGCAACCTTTCTGCCCTTTGGCGGTCCCTGATCAGGCCTTTAGGCATAGCATGGTTTGAAGCCAGCAGATACCTGGGACTACATAGTGACTTTAGGTTGGAGGATACAGGAGTGCCTAACAACATAGGACTTCTAGTGCCTCAGAACTAGGAACACTAAATGAGGAATTTCCCACCCCAAATAACAAAGGGTTCCTTTGAGAAGGCAGGAGCAAGTCCTCCGAGTCTCCCGATGGTCCCACGGGGCCCTTACCGGGTTATGTAGTACCAGCTCCTTAAGTGCTTGCACATCCTCATTAAAAGTAGCTGACATCAGAAAAGCCTGGTAAATCCGGGGCAAGTGACTAAAATGAAACAGAGCCCCATCAGACTCCAATTCTAAGGCCTCTAACGGGGGCAGCTGAACTGGCCCTCGCTCCAGGCCCTACTGTGTATTCACCACTCTTTCTCCTTACCAGAGGAGGCTCTTGAGTTCCTCCTCAAAGCCAAAGGAGAAAAGAAGATCAGCCTCATCAACCACCAGCAGCTCCATGGAGTCTCGAAGCTTCAAGCTGTCTTGCTGCAAGTGGTTTAATATGCGGGATGGGGTCCCCACCACCACATCGGGCTTCTCCATCAGCACAGCTCTGTAGACAGGCGACACCTCAGTATTAGGTAGAAGATAGCAGCTGGGACTTCACCCCAAATCAGCTCTCGTTTTTGCTGCACACAAACCCCATCCCACATACCAGTGTAGATTCATTCCGTCACAGCCCTGCTGTTCTAACCCACCTCTGAGAGGCTAAGTCTTCAGCGGCTGAGACATTGGCCACCCGGATATCTCGAGCACAGTAGGCAGCCAGTTGCTGAATCATGGATTGGGCCTGCCTCGCCAGCTCCTTAGTCGGCACAAGGACAAGGGCTCTCACAGCCTGCTCCACCACGGGGCCTGTCTGCAAGACACAAATTAAAGACTTCAGCCAGTCAGTTATCATCATGGCCAACGGATGCTTTGCTCTACCTCTTCCAGGCAATCTGATCATGTACTATGACTTCAACACAACAGTCTAGTTGTGTTTTGATCACCCCTTCACTTACTTTACCCACCTTTGAATGTAGATCAGAAGGCCCTTTCCCCAGCCACTGAACTCAAAAAGGATAAGTTACTTTATAGTTACAAAGTTACTTAAACTGCGTCAGTTACTGGTAAACCACCAGTTACTTCTCTGGTGGTCCAGTAGCTAAGACTCTGTGCTCCCTGGTCAGGGAACCTGCCACAAATAAGAGTTTATATGGCACTAATAAGGATTCTCGCATGCCATAAGGAAGAAGGAAGATGCCTCAACTAGGATCTGGAGTAGCCAGATAGATCAAACTAGTCAGTCCTAAAGGAAATCAGTCCTGAATGTTCATTGGAAGGACTGATGCTGAAGCTGAAAACTCCAATACTTTGGCCACCTGATGTGAAGAACTGACTCACTGGAAAAGACCCTGATGCCGCGAAAGATTGAAGGTGGGAGCAGGGGATGACAGAGGATGAGATGNTTCATTGGAAGGACTGATGCTGAAGCTGAAAACTCCAATACTTTGGCCACCTGATGTGAAGAACTGACTCACTGGAAAAGACCCTGATGCCGCGAAAGATTGAAGGTGGGAGCAGGGGATGACAGAGGATGAGATGGTTGAATGGCATTACCGACTCCATGGACATGTGTTTGAGTAAGCTCCGGGAGTTGGTGATGGACAGGGAAGCCTGGCTTGCTGCAGTCCAGGTGTCGCAGAGTCAGCCAATACTGAGCAACTGAACTGAACTGAGTACAAAGAATAATAGTCGCAAAGCCTGGACTAGAACCCAAGTAACCTGAATCCCAGCCCAGGGCGTTTACCAGAAAATCATCAGGTTCTCTTAGACCAGCCTTCATGTTTAAGAGATCCAAAGAAAACCCAGTTCTTGGAAAAGACGAGTGCGTGAGGATGGCCGGCACAGCTTCCCAAGAGGGCACAACGGAACTCAAACGCCTTCATCTCCCTTTCTCGGCCTTTGGGGCCCCTCCCCCGGCTCACCGCCTTCCTGTGGAGCAGCAGCTGTAGCATAGGAATGGCATAAGCGGCGGTCTTTCCGGAACCGGTGCGGGCACGAGCCAGGAGGTCCTTCCCCTCCAGCGCCAGCGGGATGGCCTTCTCCTGGATCAACGTGGGTCGCGACCAGCCCAGATCGGTGACGGCCTAGGAGAGACAAGGGACGGCTCAGGCGGCGTGCTCTTCTGCCACCGCTCCATCCACCGNCGAGCCAGGAGGTCCTTCCCCTCCAGCGCCAGCGGGATGGCCTTCTCCTGGATCAACGTGGGTCGCGACCAGCCCAGATCGGTGACGGCCTAGGAGAGACAAGGGACGGCTCAGGCGGCGTGCTCTTCTGCCACCGCTCCATCCACCGTCGGTTCGGCTCCTCAGCCCTCCCCGGTACCTGTAGGAGCCGGTGGTCCAGGCCCATGTGTTCGAAGCCCAACGATTCTGGATCCTCCATCCTGCTGCTCTGTAGTGAAAGCGCGCAGGCGCGACAGGAAGAGCACGACACGACGCATGAGCCGGTCAAAGGAGCAGCCAATCAGCTTCAAAGAAGTTGGCCATGGCTTCCGGTGTTCCGGCTGGGCTCTGCGGCTGCTGCTGCGCTCTAGCCGTGGGGTCTTGGGAGAGGTGGCGGGCGGCGGAGAGCCCGCGGGTCCTTGCCCGTCCCCTGACACTACCTCTAAATGGCATTTTGGGTTAGGGTTACCTGCGGCAGAAGCGGGGCTCCGTGGAGGTGGGTGAGGTCCCCTCCGTGCCCCCTTCCGCCCACCGACACCGGCCACACAATCCTCCAGTTTCTCCACCAGGTTGCATGTTTATGGCTTTACCTTCATCTAGCGCTTGATTTTTAACAGCCTCGCCCTAGCAATTATGCCAGTATTAGTTGTAGTTATATTGGCAAATACATCAATGCTTAGAATGCTCGTCTGTGTACTACCTAAGAAAAGGGATGCCGCGGGTGGTACCTTACCACGTTTGGGAAATACTGGTGAGTCCTGCGCCCTTTCCTGCCATTATGCATCTGGGGGATCTCTGTCAGGTTTATGTGCAAGCATTAATTGCTCAGCCACCGACTATGCTTCAGAAAAGTGCACCAGCATATGTGTTCGTTGTTTGCCTGTAGCAGTGGTGGGAACGTGGGAATCTGAAACGCGGCAATGGCTTTCAGAGTAAAAAGCAAGTGACACTGGGTGTACCAGCATATAATAGAGTCCACCGGGGCTGGGCTAAGGTTTAGGGTCACAGGCAGAACAAGGACAGGCTATAACAATTGAACTGTCCAAGAATGAAGTTTGGAAGAATGAGTAACATAAGAAAAGAGGAAGGTAGGTTGCTCTGGGGTTCCTAAAGGTAGCAACCTGTGTTGCCTGCACAGCTTGGTTAAAAATAATTCTTAGGCGTTCCCTGCAGGTCTGGTGGTTAGGATTCCAGGCTTTTCATTGCTGTGGCCTGGATTCATTTCCTTTTTGGGGACTGAGATTCCCCAAGCAGTAAGACTCAGCCAAAAAAAAGAGGGGGGTGGATTTTTGGTCCCCACTTATATCCGTTTTCCAGTACTCTTGCCTGGAAAATCCAATGGACGGAGTAGCCCACCAGGGTCGCTAACAGTCGGACAGACTGAGCGACTTCACTTTCACTTTTCTCTTTCATGCATTGGAGAAGGAAATGGCAACCCACTCCAGTATTCTTGCCTGGAGAATCCCAGGGATGGGGGAGCCTGGTGGGCTGCCGTCTATGGGGTCACACAGAGTCGGACACGACTGAAGTGACTTAGCAGCATGCAGTTACAGGAGAAGGCAAAGGCAACCCACTCCAGTACTCTTGCCTGGAAAATCCCATGGAGAGAGGAGCCTGGTAGGCTGCAGTCCATGGGGTCGCACAGAGTCGGACACTACTGAAGCGACTTAGCAGCAGCAGCATTGCTCCGGTAACAAATCATTGTAAATTTGGTGGTTTAACACAGACTTACTATTTTACAGTTCTGTAGGTCATAAGTGTGACAAGGCCTCTCTAAATTAAATCAGGTTGGTGGGCCTCCATTCCCTTTTGGAGGTTCTAAAGGACTTTTTTTTTTACCTTTCGCAGCTTCACTTGTGGCCCCCTTGGTCTATTTTCAAAGCTATTAATGGAGGGTTGAGTCCTTGGGTCACATCATTACAACCTTCTTTTGCTTCCCTCTTGCATTTTTCAAGAACCTTTGTTATGACATTGGGCCCTCCCAGATAATCCAGGATAATCTCCCTATTTTAAAAGCAGATGATAGCAACCTTAATTTCTCTTTGCCACGTTTGGTAACATATTCACAGGTTTCAGGAATTAGTACATCTAGTTGGACATTATCGGGAAGTTATTAGTCTGCCTACCATGTGTGTTAACGGGGATGCAGGATGTCCATCTCTTCGTGACCGCATAGACTGTAGCCTGCCAAGCTCCTCTGTCCTTGGAATTCTCCAGGCAAGAATACTGGCTTGGGTTGCTATTCCCCTCTCCAGGGAATCTTCCCAACCCAGGGATTGAACTTGGGTCTCCCGCACTGCTGGCAGATTCTTTACTGTCTGAGCCACCAGGGATGCCCATTCTGCCTACCACACCACACCAAACATAGTCAGACTGGACGTAAATGTTGCTCAGGAATCTATATGTATGAGTTTCTCAGGTGACCCTATGCATCTGTTCTGACATGGGCCCAGCATGAGATCCAGAAGTCCGGCTCTGGGTGTTATTAGGGTGAGAACTGAGAGCACCACAGGTAAAGTGAGGCTCCAAAACATGGAGATGGGGACTGGGCCAGGGATAATGGGGTGAGTAGAAAGACTCCTGTGCCCCCACAGCCTTTTTGTATAAGGATAGAAGGCTATTTGGTAAGGATGTTTTATAACCTAAGAAAGCAAGAACTTCAGAATGGAATCGGTAGTACTGGGGGAAAAGGTCCCCAGAATTCCTTGGATGTAGCTTGAATTATTTAAAAAAATTTTCCTAGGCTCTATGGTGTCTGTGAATACCACACACCAATGTGAAAACTCTTTTCCTCACATCTACCACCAATTAGCCTATCCTCTGGCAATCAAGTTTCCAACTGCCCCATCGGTATAAAGGTGTGACACACTTCCACCTGTCTTCACTCCATTCCCCTATCAAAAATTGGCAAGAGGAGAAACCGAGTAAGTACTGACCCATCAGCATAATTGAGATGCACAGATGGACAGACTACTTCCTGTATTCCTACAGCCTAGACACCAGTGTGCTTTGCTGGGTAGATTCCTAGTAACAGCCACAGAGCAGAAGTGTGTTCCCTTCCTGACATGTCCCATGCTCCTAAAGAGCCTTACGCCAGAGGTCTACACATGAACTAGTTTCAGGGCCACCTCATTTTCCATTAATTCTAACATGAAGAACATTATGGTAAGTATCCAAAAAATTTTGGATGAGTCATTTATGGTGTTTCACCACACTGAACTGTTAACATGGTCACCCCAAATTGGAATTTCGTAAGTATTTACAAAAATATTAAGTGAAAAGGTCTAGAAAACTAAATTGCTTATACTTTTGTAAGGAAAAATAGATACATGTAGAATAGTATGAAAGATAAAAACAAGAAGGGAAGAATTTAGTTTTGTATGTCAGATAAATAACGTATTTTAAATAAAACCATGAAATAAAATGTCAAGAATGGGCAACTAATGGTATTAAGTTTTATATGGCAGAAAGGCATGAGGGAAGTATGCTAAGATGTGTTTATACTTATGATTCCAGGGAGCTAAGAAACAGATACTTAATCTCTTCACAGGATTCCTTGCTGACAGGCATCCATGGTTGCCCTCTGTACACGGCTGAGCCACCAGTCCGTTCCCGCACCCTAGTCTCACAGGCCGAGGTCCACTCCCGGTCAGCTGCAGAAGCACCCAGACCAAAAGCTTTTTTTCCATCTCCTTTTGTGCCTCCCCTCTGCCCACGGCCTCTTTATTTCATTTCAAACACAGCTACTACAACACGTTTTATTTCACTGGAAAAATCTGTATAAAGAACCAAATCCGGTTCCCGCGAGGAAAACATTTACCACAGCTTAAATAAAAGTTAAGGGAAACAGGAGGGTAAGAGTGTTCTGCCTTGTGTGAGTTGTCACTGCCTCACTCTTGAATTCAGGCCCTGTGTGATGGAAACCACAGGTGTCCTGGAGAATTCCCTGCCTGGCCCTCTGATTAGGCCTTGGGAGCAGCTGTGACATCTGCTCTTTGGCCCTGAGAGCTGAAGTACTGGGAGCTGCCATGGCAGTTAGTTATCAAGGATGTGTGCATAAACTGCAGAAGGGACTGCACTGGTGTCTTCAGCTAGTCACACAAAGGCAGTAACACTTCAACTAGGAAGGAAAATATATAATTTTATCAAAAAATAGTTCTAATATATAGAAAAACTTTTCAATCCTCTGGGGCCTTTGCCCCTATTTACATTCACAAAGCTGCTGAGTGAACCCAGGACTGACAGCAGAGCAGTGAGGCAGGCCTCCTCGGTGGAGCATTTTGGTCGCCTACTTCGTAAGTAGACCAAAGGTTAAGGGAGTAGGAGGGTTTTTCATTTGCTCGTTTTATGAGAAAGAGGGGAATCACTGGAGGCAAAAGAAGCAAGAATTAGTCCTGGGTCAGTTCCAACTCTGCACAAACCCCAAGACAGATCTTTGAAAGCCTGGACCAGTGTCCTGTGTCCTTGAAAACCAGTGTTAACAAGTGGCTGATCTGAATGCTTTGTTGCCATGGAACCAATGTGGCTTATATTCTTTTTTCACTTTTTTTCCCTCAGAATCCAGGTGGATAAGATATTGGGTGGGGAAAGTACCAAATAACTGAGGCAACAGCAAAGGGGCACGTGGTGAGGACACTACACCAGCTTCTTGGCCTCAAAGAAGCTCTTGAGGTGACGCATCTGCCAGATGCCCGTGAGGATGAGGATGACGGTCTGTGCGATGGACCACCACAGGACCCTCTGGTTGGTGCTCTCACTGATCAGACGGAAGCGCTCTTCACGATACTGCATGGGACAATGGACCCAGGATTAAATGTGCGGGAGAGACAGTCTCAGCTGTTGTGAGGTCCTTCCCTCCCATGCCACTGCTCAACTATGGGACCAAACACCTTTTGAAATACTGCCTCTGATTCCCCTGGGAGTGCCCCAAGGAAGTAACATGCTGCCCCACCATGAGCTTCTCTGCTAGGATAGAAATCACACTCTTAAACCATTTCAAGCAAGATCCCAAAATAAGGAGGCAGGCAATGGCTATTGCTAGAGTATGAACTGTCCTCTCTACATTTTATCTACAGAGCTGAAAAATGGCTATCTGCACTGATACCCTCCATTCCAGTCTTTGAACAGCCTACATCCCAAGTAGGGAAAGCCCCAAGAAAAAACTTCCAGGAGGTGTAATGGGTATAAAGGTCAACTGCCATGGCCAAGTACAGTGACATGCCCTTACCCTTTGGTAATCCTGCTCCTTCTGGATCTGCTCCACCTGATCAAGCAGCTGGCGGGCTCGGAGCTGCAGCTCCGTCAGCTTATCCTTGGCAGCAATCTCAGGGTAGTTGTTGGCATGCTCCCCAACCTGGATGTCTAGGTGCACACGCTAGGAGGAAATAAGGTTGGGCCCCAAAGTCAGAGCCATTGTGAGGTTATGATGTCTAAGTGATGCAACCTCTGATGGTCTGTTGCAGGCTATGGAACATACTCTTGTCCCTGTGGGACAGAAGGGCAACGTCTATTTCTCACTTGTAACTGTGCCACAAAGAGTATAAACGATGTGCATGCTTGCTAAGTCGCTTCAGTTATGTACCACTCTTTGTGGCCTTGTGGACCGCAGCCAGCTAGGATCCTCTGTCCATGGGTTCTGCAGGCAAGAATACTGGAGTGGGTTGCCCTGCCCTTCTCCAGAGGATCTTCCCAAATCAGGGGTGAAACCTGCATCTCTTGGTCTCCTGCATCGGCAGGCAGGTTCTTTAATAAATCAAAACTTTGGAACCAAGTGACAGATTCTGAGCTATGGCCAAGAGAAAACTGTTACCAGTCTGCCGCCAGCAAAGAGAGCCATCCTGGTAGAGTTGGAGTGCAGGCAGATCTGATGGTCACCAGGAGTGTGGGAAGTGAAGGTGAAGCGGCCCTCCGAGCCATACTGCCGGGAGAGCACCACCTGCAACAGAGTAGTCAGTGAAAGCCCACACCTTTACTCTAACCTCGCCAAGTGCAAGCTCGTGTCTTATGAGCTCTGTCCACCCCAAGGGCTCTAGTGAAGATGGCCCTACCTTGCCTTCAGGGTCCTTCACCTCCACATGCATGCCCAGGCCGGGAGTCGAGGGCAGGAAGACCTCCTTCTGCTTATCCCACATCTGGGTGCGGTAGTTCCCTGCGGAACAGACAGAGCAGTCACAACCCGCCTAGTCCGTCCAACTCCCACACTCCGCAGCTCCCGGGACGCCAGACGGGGGCACTGCTCGCCCGGTCACCGTCCGGCGTCCTCAGACTGCCGCTGCGAGCGGAGAGCCCGACCGCGTCTTGGGGACAACTCAGGGCCCGATCCACCCTCGCCCTGCCTGACCGATGACCATGGTCTCGTCGGGGATTTCTTCGATGAAGCAGCGCTTTTCGGTCTCGCCGATGTGGAAATAAAGCCCCCGGGCGCTTGCCGCGCACAGCGCAAGGAGCAGCAACGCCGGCAACCCCATTGCCCGCCGACGCCCAGCCCAGACACCTGCCAACGCGCGCCCTCTGCCCAGTGCGCAGGCGCGCACCTGCGCCCCGCTTCCTGACGACGCAGAAAGACCAGGCGCAGGAAGCGCTTGCGCGGTGACTCCCGTTCTGCGTCCGCTCCGCCCCGCCCCGCCCGCGTCTTTCAGGCCAAGTTACAGGGCCGAGGGGAGGGTGCGCACACGCAGACTGGCTGGTCCCTCCCGCTCTCTGGAGGCGCAGTGGGCTCCGAAGAGGCTTCTGCTCGGGGCGCATGCGCGCACCTGCGCTCTGCCCCCAGCAAACGCGGCGTGGCAGAGCAAGAGTACGGAAATGTTGACACCGCCTTCGCCCCTGCTGTTTACCCGTCAGCCTGCGCCGAGGCTTGGGTCCCGTATCCGAAAGATTGGGTTGACGTAGGCTTCCGAACTGGAGGTCCTCCGAGGAAAGGAAACTCGGAGTCCGGGGACCCACAGACCATTCCCAAGACTCCGACTAGGTGGATACTGGTGTGAGAAATCGTGTAGGAGCCTCAGGCGTCACCTAGCCTCTGGAAGCCATGACCCCGGGATGGAAGCCTCACCTGGGTGGGGCTCCAAACAGACCTACACGAAAAGATTTTCCAAGCCCTGGGGCGCGAACAGGTTTAGGTGTTCCAGATTTTAGGAGTTTATCGGTTTTGTTGCTTGAGATGACGGTGTGGCAATGATTATTTTCTGAGACTCCTCTGCTAGGGTTATACACCGAAGTGCTCAGAGATAGTCACCCGGGGGTGCTTACCAGGAAGAGAAAGTGGAGATTGGGCTAAAGGTGAGAGATGTGTGGGAGAAGGGACGAATAGAGACGGTCCAGCGGTCACTAGACTGCACCCAAAGGGCGAGGTTTGGCGGCGTCTCCGCCTGTGTTTCCAGCCCTTATTGTTCTCTCTTAACTTGTCCAACTGCTTATTGTCTCCTAGGTCAAGATTTGGAACATACAGTCCCTTGGGGTGTGGGTCTGCTCCACTGTTTCACAGTGGTTTAGGGCTCAGACTGGAGAGAGATGTGAAGCAGAACAAAATCCAGCCTCGTGGGTCTGATGGGCCTGTGACAAGTACAGGTGGGGGCCCAGAGCTTGTTTTGCTGCTTCCCATCCTTCCTAAATACAAACTGTAAAAATCATTCTTATCGTGTTTAGTGTTGTGGTGGTTTAGTCACCAAGTCGGGTCCGGCTCTTGCGACCTCACGGGCTGTAGCCTGCCAGGCTCTGTCCATGGGATTCTCCAGGCAAGAATACTGGAGTGAGTTGACATTTCCTTCTTCAGGGGTCTTTCCCACCCAGGAATCTGCATAGTGTTGGATATGTTCCTATTTATCTCTTAAAAAGTAGGATTGAACCAAGACAAATGTCCTAGTGGCATTAAAGAAGTTTTACAAGGAAACCTTTCCTGAGCAGCAGCAGTTGTGCGGTGAGGACGGAAAATAAGATCTCTTTTTTTTTTTAGAAGCTGGAAATTTGAGTTTAAGTATGAAATCTGATTTTTAAACATTAGCATATGGCTCAGCTTTAATGAAATGGACATGTCACAGTCTGGCCACAGTCAACAGTCAGTCATGCGGACAACTTCGGTCTCATCCAAATTCAGTAGGGGACAGTCTTCTTGTTTCAGTGACGACCTCTGTGCAGGTTCCTCCCTTTTCCAAGGTTCTGTGCCCTTCACCTTCTTTTCTTTGAACAAACTGGTGCAACTTGAGAATGAGTATCTGGGCTAAGAAAATTGAGGAAAAGTCTTGAGGAAAACTTAGAACGAGGAGGTCTATGAGGCATGTTTACATCTAATGAGAGCATTCCTCTTGTGGGACAGAGGAAAGCAAAAAAGAAGCCAGAAAGGTCCTTACTGGGTGTGGAATTAGAGCAAAAGAAGGTTGAAAATTTGTCTTTAAATTTTTATTAATTCAATGAGCTTTCATATATTAGCAACCAAAATTTTGACTTATTTTATTTTATCCATTTCTGCATTTTTTTCCTGAAGTGTGTTAAAGATTCCCTGGACATCATAATTTTACCTATAAATATTCCAGTGTATTTCTAGCCAATAAGGACTGTTAAAAATAACATTATCACACCCAAAACAAAAATAATTCTTTAATAATTCTAGTACTTAGTATATTTTCAGTTCCCCCCACCCCCATCTCAATAAACTGGATTGTTAAGAAGGCCTATTTACTACATTCATTGATACATCTTTTAAACCTCTTTTGATATATAGTAGTCACACCTTATCTAAAGGGGATATGGTCCAGGACTTCCAGTGACTGCCTGAAACCACAGATAGTGCCAAAATCGCTCTCTCTCTTTCTCTCCCTCTCTCTCCCTCCCCCTCTCTCCCTCCGGCCCCCTCTCTCCCTCCCTCTCCGTCTCCTTCCNTCCCAGGGATGGGGGAGCCTGGTGGGCTGCCGTCTATGGGGTCACACAGAGTCGGACACGACTGAAGTGACTTAGCAGCATGCAGTTACAGGAGAAGGCAAAGGCAACCCACTCCAGTACTCTTGCCTGGAAAATCCCATGGAGAGAGGAGCCTGGTAGGCTGCAGTCCATGGGGTCGCACAGAGTCGGACACTACTGAAGCGACTTAGCAGCAGCAGCATTGCTCCGGTAACAAATCATTGTAAATTTGGTGGTTTAACACAGACTTACTATTTTACAGTTCTGTAGGTCATAAGTGTGACAAGGCCTCTCTAAATTAAATCAGGTTGGTGGGCCTCCATTCCCTTTTGGAGGTTCTAAAGGACTTTTTTTTTTACCTTTCGCAGCTTCACTTGTGGCCCCCTTGGTCTATTTTCAAAGCTATTAATGGAGGGTTGAGTCCTTGGGTCACATCATTACAACCTTCTTTTGCTTCCCTCTTGCATTTTTCAAGAACCTTTGTTATGACATTGGGCCCTCCCAGATAATCCAGGATAATCTCCCTATTTTAAAAGCAGATGATAGCAACCTTAATTTCTCTTTGCCACGTTTGGTAACATATTCACAGGTTTCAGGAATTAGTACATCTAGTTGGACATTATCGGGAAGTTATTAGTCTGCCTACCATGTGTGTTAACGGGGATGCAGGATGTCCATCTCTTCGTGACCGCATAGACTGTAGCCTGCCAAGCTCCTCTGTCCTTGGAATTCTCCAGGCAAGAATACTGGCTTGGGTTGCTATTCCCCTCTCCAGGGAATCTTCCCAACCCAGGGATTGAACTTGGGTCTCCCGCACTGCTGGCAGATTCTTTACTGTCTGAGCCACCAGGGATGCCCATTCTGCCTACCACACCACACCAAACATAGTCAGACTGGACGTAAATGTTGCTCAGGAATCTATATGTATGAGTTTCTCAGGTGACCCTATGCATCTGTTCTGACATGGGCCCAGCATGAGATCCAGAAGTCCGGCTCTGGGTGTTATTAGGGTGAGAACTGAGAGCACCACAGGTAAAGTGAGGCTCCAAAACATGGAGATGGGGACTGGGCCAGGGATAATGGGGTGAGTAGAAAGACTCCTGTGCCCCCACAGCCTTTTTGTATAAGGATAGAAGGCTATTTGGTAAGGATGTTTTATAACCTAAGAAAGCAAGAACTTCAGAATGGAATCGGTAGTACTGGGGGAAAAGGTCCCCAGAATTCCTTGGATGTAGCTTGAATTATTTAAAAAAATTTTCCTAGGCTCTATGGTGTCTGTGAATACCACACACCAATGTGAAAACTCTTTTCCTCACATCTACCACCAATTAGCCTATCCTCTGGCAATCAAGTTTCCAACTGCCCCATCGGTATAAAGGTGTGACACACTTCCACCTGTCTTCACTCCATTCCCCTATCAAAAATTGGCAAGAGGAGAAACCGAGTAAGTACTGACCCATCAGCATAATTGAGATGCACAGATGGACAGACTACTTCCTGTATTCCTACAGCCTAGACACCAGTGTGCTTTGCTGGGTAGATTCCTAGTAACAGCCACAGAGCAGAAGTGTGTTCCCTTCCTGACATGTCCCATGCTCCTAAAGAGCCTTACGCCAGAGGTCTACACATGAACTAGTTTCAGGGCCACCTCATTTTCCATTAATTCTAACATGAAGAACATTATGGTAAGTATCCAAAAAATTTTGGATGAGTCATTTATGGTGTTTCACCACACTGAACTGTTAACATGGTCACCCCAAATTGGAATTTCGTAAGTATTTACAAAAATATTAAGTGAAAAGGTCTAGAAAACTAAATTGCTTATACTTTTGTAAGGAAAAATAGATACATGTAGAATAGTATGAAAGATAAAAACAAGAAGGGAAGAATTTAGTTTTGTATGTCAGATAAATAACGTATTTTAAATAAAACCATGAAATAAAATGTCAAGAATGGGCAACTAATGGTATTAAGTTTTATATGGCAGAAAGGCATGAGGGAAGTATGCTAAGATGTGTTTATACTTATGATTCCAGGGAGCTAAGAAACAGATACTTAATCTCTTCACAGGATTCCTTGCTGACAGGCATCCATGGTTGCCCTCTGTACACGGCTGAGCCACCAGTCCGTTCCCGCACCCTAGTCTCACAGGCCGAGGTCCACTCCCGGTCAGCTGCAGAAGCACCCAGACCAAAAGCTTTTTTTCCATCTCCTTTTGTGCCTCCCCTCTGCCCACGGCCTCTTTATTTCATTTCAAACACAGCTACTACAACACGTTTTATTTCACTGGAAAAATCTGTATAAAGAACCAAATCCGGTTCCCGCGAGGAAAACATTTACCACAGCTTAAATAAAAGTTAAGGGAAACAGGAGGGTAAGAGTGTTCTGCCTTGTGTGAGTTGTCACTGCCTCACTCTTGAATTCAGGCCCTGTGTGATGGAAACCACAGGTGTCCTGGAGAATTCCCTGCCTGGCCCTCTGATTAGGCCTTGGGAGCAGCTGTGACATCTGCTCTTTGGCCCTGAGAGCTGAAGTACTGGGAGCTGCCATGGCAGTTAGTTATCAAGGATGTGTGCATAAACTGCAGAAGGGACTGCACTGGTGTCTTCAGCTAGTCACACAAAGGCAGTAACACTTCAACTAGGAAGGAAAATATATAATTTTATCAAAAAATAGTTCTAATATATAGAAAAACTTTTCAATCCTCTGGGGCCTTTGCCCCTATTTACATTCACAAAGCTGCTGAGTGAACCCAGGACTGACAGCAGAGCAGTGAGGCAGGCCTCCTCGGTGGAGCATTTTGGTCGCCTACTTCGTAAGTAGACCAAAGGTTAAGGGAGTAGGAGGGTTTTTCATTTGCTCGTTTTATGAGAAAGAGGGGAATCACTGGAGGCAAAAGAAGCAAGAATTAGTCCTGGGTCAGTTCCAACTCTGCACAAACCCCAAGACAGATCTTTGAAAGCCTGGACCAGTGTCCTGTGTCCTTGAAAACCAGTGTTAACAAGTGGCTGATCTGAATGCTTTGTTGCCATGGAACCAATGTGGCTTATATTCTTTTTTCACTTTTTTTCCCTCAGAATCCAGGTGGATAAGATATTGGGTGGGGAAAGTACCAAATAACTGAGGCAACAGCAAAGGGGCACGTGGTGAGGACACTACACCAGCTTCTTGGCCTCAAAGAAGCTCTTGAGGTGACGCATCTGCCAGATGCCCGTGAGGATGAGGATGACGGTCTGTGCGATGGACCACCACAGGACCCTCTGGTTGGTGCTCTCACTGATCAGACGGAAGCGCTCTTCACGATACTGCATGGGACAATGGACCCAGGATTAAATGTGCGGGAGAGACAGTCTCAGCTGTTGTGAGGTCCTTCCCTCCCATGCCACTGCTCAACTATGGGACCAAACACCTTTTGAAATACTGCCTCTGATTCCCCTGGGAGTGCCCCAAGGAAGTAACATGCTGCCCCACCATGAGCTTCTCTGCTAGGATAGAAATCACACTCTTAAACCATTTCAAGCAAGATCCCAAAATAAGGAGGCAGGCAATGGCTATTGCTAGAGTATGAACTGTCCTCTCTACATTTTATCTACAGAGCTGAAAAATGGCTATCTGCACTGATACCCTCCATTCCAGTCTTTGAACAGCCTACATCCCAAGTAGGGAAAGCCCCAAGAAAAAACTTCCAGGAGGTGTAATGGGTATAAAGGTCAACTGCCATGGCCAAGTACAGTGACATGCCCTTACCCTTTGGTAATCCTGCTCCTTCTGGATCTGCTCCACCTGATCAAGCAGCTGGCGGGCTCGGAGCTGCAGCTCCGTCAGCTTATCCTTGGCAGCAATCTCAGGGTAGTTGTTGGCATGCTCCCCAACCTGGATGTCTAGGTGCACACGCTAGGAGGAAATAAGGTTGGGCCCCAAAGTCAGAGCCATTGTGAGGTTATGATGTCTAAGTGATGCAACCTCTGATGGTCTGTTGCAGGCTATGGAACATACTCTTGTCCCTGTGGGACAGAAGGGCAACGTCTATTTCTCACTTGTAACTGTGCCACAAAGAGTATAAACGATGTGCATGCTTGCTAAGTCGCTTCAGTTATGTACCACTCTTTGTGGCCTTGTGGACCGCAGCCAGCTAGGATCCTCTGTCCATGGGTTCTGCAGGCAAGAATACTGGAGTGGGTTGCCCTGCCCTTCTCCAGAGGATCTTCCCAAATCAGGGGTGAAACCTGCATCTCTTGGTCTCCTGCATCGGCAGGCAGGTTCTTTAATAAATCAAAACTTTGGAACCAAGTGACAGATTCTGAGCTATGGCCAAGAGAAAACTGTTACCAGTCTGCCGCCAGCAAAGAGAGCCATCCTGGTAGAGTTGGAGTGCAGGCAGATCTGATGGTCACCAGGAGTGTGGGAAGTGAAGGTGAAGCGGCCCTCCGAGCCATACTGCCGGGAGAGCACCACCTGCAACAGAGTAGTCAGTGAAAGCCCACACCTTTACTCTAACCTCGCCAAGTGCAAGCTCGTGTCTTATGAGCTCTGTCCACCCCAAGGGCTCTAGTGAAGATGGCCCTACCTTGCCTTCAGGGTCCTTCACCTCCACATGCATGCCCAGGCCGGGAGTCGAGGGCAGGAAGACCTCCTTCTGCTTATCCCACATCTGGGTGCGGTAGTTCCCTGCGGAACAGACAGAGCAGTCACAACCCGCCTAGTCCGTCCAACTCCCACACTCCGCAGCTCCCGGGACGCCAGACGGGGGCACTGCTCGCCCGGTCACCGTCCGGCGTCCTCAGACTGCCGCTGCGAGCGGAGAGCCCGACCGCGTCTTGGGGACAACTCAGGGCCCGATCCACCCTCGCCCTGCCTGACCGATGACCATGGTCTCGTCGGGGATTTCTTCGATGAAGCAGCGCTTTTCGGTCTCGCCGATGTGGAAATAAAGCCCCCGGGCGCTTGCCGCGCACAGCGCAAGGAGCAGCAACGCCGGCAACCCCATTGCCCGCCGACGCCCAGCCCAGACACCTGCCAACGCGCGCCCTCTGCCCAGTGCGCAGGCGCGCACCTGCGCCCCGCTTCCTGACGACGCAGAAAGACCAGGCGCAGGAAGCGCTTGCGCGGTGACTCCCGTTCTGCGTCCGCTCCGCCCCGCCCCGCCCGCGTCTTTCAGGCCAAGTTACAGGGCCGAGGGGAGGGTGCGCACACGCAGACTGGCTGGTCCCTCCCGCTCTCTGGAGGCGCAGTGGGCTCCGAAGAGGCTTCTGCTCGGGGCGCATGCGCGCACCTGCGCTCTGCCCCCAGCAAACGCGGCGTGGCAGAGCAAGAGTACGGAAATGTTGACACCGCCTTCGCCCCTGCTGTTTACCCGTCAGCCTGCGCCGAGGCTTGGGTCCCGTATCCGAAAGATTGGGTTGACGTAGGCTTCCGAACTGGAGGTCCTCCGAGGAAAGGAAACTCG
This sequence comes from Oreotragus oreotragus, assembly GCA_006410675.1. Taxonomy (NCBI): domain Eukaryota; kingdom Metazoa; phylum Chordata; class Mammalia; order Artiodactyla; family Bovidae; genus Oreotragus; species Oreotragus oreotragus. Next base: position 489,476 of record SJYX01009868.1, read on the forward strand.
GAGTCCGGGGACCCACAGACCATTCCCAAGACTCCGACTAGGTGGATACTGGTGTGAGAAATCGTGTAGGAGCCTCAGGCGTCACCTAGCCTCTGGAAGCCATGACCCCGGGATGGAAGCCTCACCTGGGTGGGGCTCCAAACAGACCTACACGAAAAGATTTTCCAAGCCCTGGGGCGCGAACAGGTTTAGGTGTTCCAGATTTTAGGAGTTTATCGGTTTTGTTGCTTGAGATGACGGTGTGGCAATGATTATTTTCTGAGACTCCTCTGCTAGGGTTATACACCGAAGTGCTCAGAGATAGTCACCCGGGGGTGCTTACCAGGAAGAGAAAGTGGAGATTGGGCTAAAGGTGAGAGATGTGTGGGAGAAGGGACGAATAGAGACGGTCCAGCGGTCACTAGACTGCACCCAAAGGGCGAGGTTTGGCGGCGTCTCCGCCTGTGTTTCCAGCCCTTATTGTTCTCTCTTAACTTGTCCAACTGCTTATTGTCTCCTAGGTCAAGATTTGGAACATACAGTCCCTTGGGGTGTGGGTCTGCTCCACTGTTTCACAGTGGTTTAGGGCTCAGACTGGAGAGAGATGTGAAGCAGAACAAAATCCAGCCTCGTGGGTCTGATGGGCCTGTGACAAGTACAGGTGGGGGCCCAGAGCTTGTTTTGCTGCTTCCCATCCTTCCTAAATACAAACTGTAAAAATCATTCTTATCGTGTTTAGTGTTGTGGTGGTTTAGTCACCAAGTCGGGTCCGGCTCTTGCGACCTCACGGGCTGTAGCCTGCCAGGCTCTGTCCATGGGATTCTCCAGGCAAGAATACTGGAGTGAGTTGACATTTCCTTCTTCAGGGGTCTTTCCCACCCAGGAATCTGCATAGTGTTGGATATGTTCCTATTTATCTCTTAAAAAGTAGGATTGAACCAAGACAAATGTCCTAGTGGCATTAAAGAAGTTTTACAAGGAAACCTTTCCTGAGCAGCAGCAGTTGTGCGGTGAGGACGGAAAATAAGATCTCTTTTTTTTTTTAGAAGCTGGAAATTTGAGTTTAAGTATGAAATCTGATTTTTAAACATTAGCATATGGCTCAGCTTTAATGAAATGGACATGTCACAGTCTGGCCACAGTCAACAGTCAGTCATGCGGACAACTTCGGTCTCATCCAAATTCAGTAGGGGACAGTCTTCTTGTTTCAGTGACGACCTCTGTGCAGGTTCCTCCCTTTTCCAAGGTTCTGTGCCCTTCACCTTCTTTTCTTTGAACAAACTGGTGCAACTTGAGAATGAGTATCTGGGCTAAGAAAATTGAGGAAAAGTCTTGAGGAAAACTTAGAACGAGGAGGTCTATGAGGCATGTTTACATCTAATGAGAGCATTCCTCTTGTGGGACAGAGGAAAGCAAAAAAGAAGCCAGAAAGGTCCTTACTGGGTGTGGAATTAGAGCAAAAGAAGGTTGAAAATTTGTCTTTAAATTTTTATTAATTCAATGAGCTTTCATATATTAGCAACCAAAATTTTGACTTATTTTATTTTATCCATTTCTGCATTTTTTTCCTGAAGTGTGTTAAAGATTCCCTGGACATCATAATTTTACCTATAAATATTCCAGTGTATTTCTAGCCAATAAGGACTGTTAAAAATAACATTATCACACCCAAAACAAAAATAATTCTTTAATAATTCTAGTACTTAGTATATTTTCAGTTCCCCCCACCCCCATCTCAATAAACTGGATTGTTAAGAAGGCCTATTTACTACATTCATTGATACATCTTTTAAACCTCTTTTGATATATAGTAGTCACACCTTATCTAAAGGGGATATGGTCCAGGACTTCCAGTGACTGCCTGAAACCACAGATAGTGCCAAAATCGCTCTCTCTCTTTCTCTCCCTCTCTCTCCCTCCCCCTCTCTCCCTCCGGCCCCCTCTCTCCCTCCCTCTCCGTCTCCTTCCTCCTCCCTCCCTCTTTCCCTCCCNTATCACACCCAAAACAAAAATAATTCTTTAATAATTCTAGTACTTAGTATATTTTCAGTTCCCCCCACCCCCATCTCAATAAACTGGATTGTTAAGAAGGCCTATTTACTACATTCATTGATACATCTTTTAAACCTCTTTTGATATATAGTAGTCACACCTTATCTAAAGGGGATATGGTCCAGGACTTCCAGTGACTGCCTGAAACCACAGATAGTGCCAAAATCGCTCTCTCTCTTTCTCTCCCTCTCTCTCCCTCCCCCTCTCTCCCTCCGGCCCCCTCTCTCCCTCCCTCTCCGTCTCCTTCCTCCTCCCTCCCTCTTTCCCTCCCTCCCTCCTTCCCTCCCATTCTATACATACCCATGGTAATGTTTATAAGTTAGGCACAGTGAGAAATTAACAATAATAGCAAAATAGAACATTATACTGTAATAAGTTATGTGAATATGGTATCAGAATGTTTTATTGTATAAATTTAATGCCTTTTCCATCTTAACTAAGCAGGAATCATGTTGTGGTTGTAACTTGCAGTTTGAGGTTCAATAGCAAAACCAGCAAGAATTTTTCTTTCTTTACAGTTTCACAGATTCACCCTTTAACATGGATCTTAACAACTTCAGCATAAGATTATTATTTTTTTTTCTTAGTAAGTTGAGAATTTTCACCTTTTCACTTAAAGGAAGCACTTTGCAGCTTCTCTCTGGCTTACCTGAATTGCCAACATCACTACTCTTGCACTTTGGGGTCATTGTTAAACCTAAGCACTGTGATAGTGGTGCAGCCAGTCTGATAACTAAGAGGGCCTCTATAAACAGGCAGGATACGCCTGGACAAAGAGATGATTCTTATCCCAGGCAGGACAGAGCAAGATTTACCATACTACTCAGAACAGTGAGCAATTTAAGAGTTATTTCTGGAATTTTCTATTTAATATTTTCAGACTGCTGTGGACCACAAGAAGCCAAATCTGTGGATAAGCAATTCCCCTTCCCTTTCCATTGTTGATGATGGTGATGCCATCTACTTATTGAAGCAACTTGATCATTTGACCTGTAGAATTTTCCACATTTCTGAATTTGGTTGATTGCTTCTTCATGTGATATTTAACATGTTTCTCAGCCTTTGGTATATCCTTCAAACGAATCTAGAGCCAGTGAGGATTTACAGTAAGTGTGTTTCAGTGCGTTAAACCCATTACCCTTTTTAATGCTCAAATTCTCCAATAAAACATTGTTTTGCTATACCCTTTTGACACAAATTGTAGTAGTCTTTAGGGTCTTCCTTGTTTTTTATTTTGTACATTTCCTGCCGTAGGCATAAAATCAGCCATTTATCCAAGGAATTCTAAATCACTTTAGCAAAAAATGGTATCTGTATTTCTTTTTTTCCTTAAAAAGAACACTGGAATTTGTCCTAATTGATGGGTATTATTATTATTGGGACTTTCCCGGCGGTCCAGTGGTTAAGACTCCATGCTTCTGCTGTAGGAGGGTTAGAGATCAGTCACTAGTTGGGGAATTAAAATCCTGCATGGCACAACCAAAAAAAAAAAAAAAAGATTGCATTCCCCACAGGAAGAAACCTGTCTTAGGTAATCTAATTCCCCTGGTCCCAGACCTTTACCCTTCAAAGGTGGGAGGAAGAAATTCCTGCAAGCCTTGACCTAGGCTAGCTAGCCATTCATTCAACCAGTATCTGCTGAGCAGCCATTTGTACCAGACACTTTTAAACCCTGGGAACACACTGGTGAATGAAACAAAAATCCTTGTCCTTGCAGATTTATTTTGATTATTGTCTATCAATAAACAAGATAAATGGGTAAATATATAGCATGTCAGATGGAGGAAAGTATCAGGGAGGAGAATAAAGGGAGTATAATGAGTTGAATGGTGGTCCCCCAAAGACATGTCAATGTTTGAGTCCCCAGAACCTGTGAATGTCACCTTACTTGGAGAAAGGATCTTGCAAATATAATTAAGGATCTTGAGGTAATCCTGGATTATCCATGTGGGCCCAAAGTCCAATGACAAGTGTCTTTATGAGAGACACAGATTAGGATGACTACTATTAACAAATAATAACAAGGCTTCCCTGGTGGTTCAGTGGTAAAAAAATCTGCCTGCCAATACAGGGAACACAGGTTTGATCCCTAGTCTGGGAAGATCCCACATGGCACAGAGCAACTAAGCCTGTGTGCCACAACCACTGAGCCTGTGTTCTGCAACAAGAGAAGCCATCAAAATGAGAAGCCCGCACACTGCAATGAAGAGTAGCCCCTGCTTGCCATAACTAGCGAAAAGCCCATCCAGCAACAAAGATCCAGCATAGCCAAAAATAATTTTTTAAATGTTCGCTATTATAATAGAAAATAACAAGTGTTGATAATGTGGAGAAACTGGAACCTTGTGAACTATTGGTGGAAACAAAATGTCTCAACCACTATGGAAAGTCATATTGAGGTTCCTCAAAAAAATAAAATTACATGCATGTATGCTCAGTCGCTTCAGTCATGTCTGACAGTTTGCAACCCTATGGACTGTAGCCCAGCAGGCTCCTCTAAGAATACTGGAGTGGATTACCATTCCCTCCAGGACATCTTTCAAACCCAGGGATCAAACCCAAGCCTCCCACACTGCAGGCAGACTGTTCACCACTGAGCCACTGAAGAAGCCCCAAATTACCATATATCCCAGAAATCCCATTTCTGGGTAGATCTGTAAAAGAATTGAAAGCAGGATTTTGGAAAGACATTTGTACATCCATATTCATAGCACTATTTACAATACCCAAGAGGTAGAAGCAACTCAAATGTTCATCAGTGGGTAGATAAAGGATAAACAAAATGTGATATATACATATTATGGAATTATATCCAGCCTTAGAAAGGAAATTCTGCAATATAACAATATGGATGAACCTTGAGAATATTATGCTAAGTGAAATAAGCCAGTCACAAAGGACAAATATATATGACTCCATTTATATGAGGTATCTATAGTAGTAAATTCAGAGACAGAATGGTCATTAAAAGCAGGGATGGGGAGAATGGGGAATTGCATATTGGGAAGTTCAGTTCAGTCACTTCCCTGGGTCAGGAAGATCCCCTGGAGGAGGACATGGCAACCCACTCCAGTATTCTTGACTGGAGAATCCCATGGAGCCAGAGGAGCCTGGCAGGTTACAGTCATAGGGTCTCAAAGAGTTGGACACGACTGAAGCAACTAAGCACAGCACAGCATACCATGTGGTAGAATGTCTACAAAGACCTTACCCAAACAATCCCTCTGATCCCCATGTCCACATGCTCTTCCCACTGAGGGCTGGCATCTATTTCCTCTCCCAGAACCAGAATCTGGTTCTGGTCCTGTGACTTGCACTGACCAATTCAATACAATGGAAAAAAAGCTTTATGGCTCTGGTACCTGGGCCTTAAAAAGCCTTGTAGCTTCCCTTTTCGCTCTCTCAAATCCAGCTGATAAAAAGTCCAGCCTGAGCCTCCAATTAATAGAATGAGCCCATTCAGTTGCAGAAGAACTGCCCCAGCCAATACAACATGGGACAAAGATGAACTATCAAATAACTGGAAAAAATGAACACAGTCTTTATGGACTGATACATAAACATTTCCAGGATACTTTGCTAAAGTTAAAAAAGCAAGGTACAGAAGAGAGCACTTAATATGCTATCTTTAGCATCTGTATTTGCATGAAAAATGCTAGAAGACTATATAAGACTGTAAGTGGTTATAGGTAACATGAATATTCAGCAAATATACACCAGCATGGTTGTGCCAATTAAAATATAGAAATACCTCTGTCCTAGTTGGTAAATGGCCACTCTCCAAGCCCCTGAATTCCCTCCACCTCTGCTCACATCCTGGAATACTTGATTGCTCCATGATTCAACAAATAAAGAGTTACCTCTGGCAGGAATGGGGTTTGAGAGGCCAGCAGACTATGACATGGATGGTAACAGACGTGCAAGGGAGACTCTGCAAACTAGACCTTTTAATATTGTTCTGATTTCTGAACCAAGTGAATATGTTACCTACTTAATAAAATATATTTCAAAAACAAAAGCAAAGCAACTGCCATTTTCTATCACAGTACCTTGTTTTACAGATTTCAAATTAATTGCTACCTTGCTGGTTTACCATAAAATGTTAGCACTATGACATTTTAGATATTGCCTGTGTTGTGTTCACTTCTATATTCCCAGCACCTAGAACCAACCCAGTAGAAATATTTGTTGAATGAATGCAGAATACATATTTTGGTGAAAAAACATACTGAACAAAAGACACTGGCTATAGTGAAGGCAGTGCTGAGAGGAAATTTTATAGTTGCAAAAGTGTGCATTAAACAAGAAGAAAGGGAATTCCCTGGTGGTTCAGTAGTTGAGACTCTGTGCTTCCAATGAAGGGGGAATGAATTTAATTACTGGTGAAGATCTTATATGCCATGTGGCAAAAACAAACAAATAATAATCAATAACCCAACTTTACACTTTAATGAACTAAAAGAGAGAAAGAAAAAAGAGCAAACTAAACCCAAAGCTAGCAGAAGAAAGGAAATAATATAGATTAGAGGCAACAGGGGAATTCCCTGGTGGGTCCACTGGTTAGAATTCCATGTTTTCACTGGCAAGAGTATGGGTTCAATCTCTCCCTGGTCAGTCAGTTCAGCCGCTCAGACATGTCTGACTCTTTGAGACTCTATGAATCACAGCACACCAGGCCTCCCTGTCCATCACCAACTCCCAAAGTGGGGAATTCCCTGGTGGGTCCACTGGTTAGAATTCCATGTTTTCACTGGCAAGAGTATGGGTTCAATCTCTCCCTGGTCAGTCAGTTCAGCCGCTCAGACATGTCTGACTCTTTGAGACTCTATGAATCACAGCACACCAGGCCTCCCTGTCCATCACCAACTCCCAAAGTTTACTCAAACTCACGTCCATGGAGTCGGTGATGCCATCCAACCATCTCATCCTCTGTCATCCCCTTCTCCTCCTGCCTTCAATCTTTCCCAGCATCAGGGTCTTTTCCAATGAGTCAGTTCTTCACATCAGGTGGCCAAAGTAATGGATCTTAGTTTTATGAATATTGAGCTTTAAGCCATGTACAAAAAGATGATGTTGGATTCCTACTGCACATCATATACAGTTCTTCAACATCAGTCCTTCCAATGAATATTCTGGACTGATTTCCTTTAGGATGGACTGGTTTGATCTCCTTGTAGTCCAAGGGATTCTCAAGAGTCTTCTCCAACACCACAGTTCAAAAACATAAATTCTTCAGCTCTCAGCTTTCTTTCTTTATGGTCCAACTCTCATATCCATACATGACTACTGGAAAAACCATAGCCTTGACTAGACGGACATTTTATGGCAAAGTAATGTCTCTGCTTTCAAATATGCTGGCTAGGTTGGTTATAACTTTCCTTCCAAGGAGTAAGCATCTTTTAACTTCATGGCTGCAATCACCATCTGCAGTGATTTTGGAGCCCAAAAAAATAAAGTCTGACACTGTTTCTACGGTTTCCCCATCTATTTGCCATGAAGTGAAGAGACCAGATGCCATGATCTTAAGTTTTGTGAATGTTGAGCTTTAAGCCATGTGCAAAAAGATGATGTTGAATTCCTACTGCACATCATATACAAAAATTAACTCAAAATGCATAGACAACCTAAATATAAAAGCTAAAACCATAAAATTCTTAGAAGGATAAATCTTCATGATCTCAGATTTAGCAATGGATTCTTGGCTATGACAGATAATGAACTATGCAACAATAACAACAAACATGCATAAAATGGACTTCAAAGTTTAAAACTGTTGTTCATTAAAGAACATTATAAAGAAAGTAAAAAGACAGCCTACAGAATGGGAGAAAATATTTGCAACTCATATACCTGAGTTGGAACTCAACAATGAGACAAAAACCCCAATTCAAAAAAGGGCAAACGACTTAAACTTTTCTCCAAAGAAGATATACAAATGGCCGATAAGCACCGAAAAAATTTGACGTAATTAGTCATTCAGTTCAGTTCAGTCCCTCAGTCTTTTCCAACTCTTTGCGACCCCATGAATCATAGCACTCCAGGCCTCCCTGTCCATCACCAACTCCCAGAGTTCACTCAGATTCACGTCCATCGAGTCCGTCATGCCATCCAGCCATCTCATCCTCGGTCGTCCCCTTCTCCTCCTGCCCCCAATCCCTCCCAGCATCAGAGTNGTGGCTCAGACAGTAAAAGCGTCTGTTTGCAATGCAGGAGACCCAGGTTCCATCCCTGGGTCAGGAAGATCCCCTGGAGAAGGAAATGGCAACTCACTCCAGTACTCTTGCCTGGAAAATTCAAGGATAGAGGAACCTCGTAGGCTACAGTCCATGGGGTCACAAACAGTCATTCACTCACTTCTTATAAGCCCTTGCTCTTTGCTATCGAGAGAGCATCTTGGGATACAGTTATACAATCTCAAATGAACAGTTAATGGGATGAATTAGAAATACAGGAAGTGTTTCCAATGATGATTCTTGTCCTGACATTTTAGGAGCTGTTTTAACCACAAATGCACTTGAACTTATCACAGAATTAAGAATCAAGAAACCTGGATTTGAACTCCAAACTTGCCTCTAGCTCTTGACATGGGGTAAGTTACTTTACCTCTCAGAGGGTTTCTTTTCTTATCTGGAAAATGAAAGCTTGGGCTAAACGGTCTCTAAGGGCTCTTCCAGCTCTTCCAGACTGTGCCTCTTCAGCACAGTTTTTCTTCTTTAGGAGGTTTGTTTGGAATCAGGGATGCTGTCTTGCTGCTGGTTGTATTATTTGTTGGAACTGGATAGATTGTTATCACTTGCCNAACGGTCTCTAAGGGCTCTTCCAGCTCTTCCAGACTGTGCCTCTTCAGCACAGTTTTTCTTCTTTAGGAGGTTTGTTTGGAATCAGGGATGCTGTCTTGCTGCTGGTTGTATTATTTGTTGGAACTGGATAGATTGTTATCACTTGCCGATTTTCTATTTTCATTTTATATAAACTTCTAAGACATACTCCCACCAATCTTGTATAGGAAAACATTGAACATTTATTGAAATCTTACCATGTACCAGGCACTTTGCTAAGCACTCTCTAGGCGTTCTTACAACAATCCTATGAAGTAGATATCTTTTATTCCATAGTTAATGTAAGAAGAAACTGAGGCTTAGAGAATAATTTGTCAAGATCACAAGCTAATTTTGACAGGAGCCAGAATTCTCTCTTTTTCATATTTTAGTGTTTTTTTTTAATTGAAGTATAGATGGCACCCCACCCCAGTACTCTTGCCTGGAAAATCCAATGGACGGAGTAGCCTGGTGGGCTGCAGTCCATGGGGTCGCTAACAGTCGGACAGACTGAGTGACTTCACTTTCACTTTTCTCTTTCATGCACTGGAGAAGGAAATGGCAACCCACTCCAGTGTTCTTGCCTGGAGAATCCCAGGGATGGGGGAGCCTGGTGGGCTGCCGTCTATGGGGTCACACAGAGCTGGACACGACTGAAGTGACTTAGCAGCAGCAGCAGCAACCACTTACGATCCTAGGAAATACCCAATAAAATTGTAAACAAGTACTTAACAGACACTTGTAAGCCAATGATCTTTGTAGTGAACCCAAGCAGGACCCTGTGGGACTTTCCAGGGACAGACTCCAGTATCCTGGTCTCTCTCTCTTTTTTAAATGATTTTAATTTTATTTATTTAATTTTGGCTGTGCTGGGTCTTCATTGCTGTTCAGGCTTTTCTACAGTTGTAGCACATGGATTTCTCATTCCAGTGGCTTCTTTTGTTAGGAGCATGGGCTCCAAGCCATGCAGGCTTCAGTAGTTGCGGCTCACAGGCTCTAGAGCACATGTTCAGTAGTTGTGGTACATGGGTTTAGTTGTTTCCATGTGCCCATAGGCATGTGGGATATTAGTTGCTCATAGGCATGTGGATCTTCCTGGACCAGGAATCTAACCCATGTCTTCCGCATTGGCAGGTGGACTCTACCACTGAGCAACCAGGGAAGCCCTACCCTGTCTCTTGTTTGTAGAAAAGCTTTAGCCCCTAGGCTTACCCTAAATTCCCAAGAGCAAATTTAATCAGAGAAGTGAGAAAAAGCAAAAACAAAGGAAAACAGTCAAGGCAAATTAATAATAATTTAGCCATAAAACAAAGTCAAGGACCTTTACAGCTCCTCCTCAAGAGTTGTAGATAGTATTCTGAACCATATCCTTGAGTTGTTTTGCAGATACAAAAACCCCCACTAGGTGGAGGACGTTAACTGCATACTGAACACAAACACATAGAGCCCAGGCCAGTTGGAACCAGAAGGCTGATGCTGACTCCTGAAATAGCACCTAGTTACTTCACCACCAATCAATCAGAAGAATGGCCTCCAGGCACCCTGTGACCCTCTCCCCTAATATTGCCTTTCAAAACACTTCCCTGGGAATTCTCTGGCAGTCCAGTGATCAGGACTCTGTACTTTCATTACTTGGGTCATGGGTTCAATCCCTAGTCAGGGAACTAAGATCCTGCAAGACACGTGGTACAGCCAAAAATGAAGAATAAAAATTAAAAAAACAAACAAAACCTTTCCTGAAAGCCATTGAGGAGTTCTGATCTTTTGAGCAAAAGCTGCCTTTTTTCCTTGCTTGGCCTTGCAATAAACACCGTATTCTCTTTCCACAAACTGGTGTCAGTAGATTGGTCTTGCTGCCAGTCAGGCAAGTAGACCCAAGTTTAGTTCAGTAACAGTAGCACTATTCACAAAAGCAGAAAGGTAGAAACAAACCAAATGGCCACCAACTGATGAATGGATAGATAAGGTGCAGTATATCCATAAAACAGAATAATACTCAGCCATGAAAAGGAAATAAATTTTGATCCATGCTATAGTATGGATGAACATTGAAAACATGCTAAGTGAAATAAGCAAGACATAAAAGGACAAATGCTATCTGTATGAGATATATACAGTACCTCATATGATACTGTATATGAGGTAGATGGAGTCGTCAAGTTTATAGAGACAAAGTATAATAGAGGTTACTCAGTGAGAAGGAAGAAAGGAGGGGGGTGGGAAGTTATTGCTTAATAGTTACAGAATTTCTCTTTTATTATTATTTTTTAATTGGAGCACAATTGCTTTACAATGTTGTTAGTTTCTGCCATACAATGACATGAATCAGCTGTATGCATATGTAGATCCCCTCCCTCTTTGACTTCCCCCCACTCCCCACCCACATCCCACCCATCTAGGCCATCACAGAGCACCAAGCTGAGCTTCCTGTGAATTTCTCTTTGGAATGGTAAAATAGATAGTGGTTATGGTTGCACAACATTGTAAAATGATTAATGCCACTAAATTGTACTTTAAAAGGACAAATTTTTTCTTATATTTTACCACAATAAAAAGAGAAAGAAAAAAAAATGTTGGTTTGTTCCTTGGTTCCTTCACTTTCTCCTAGTCTTCAAATCCTCAGAATACGTATCAGCCTAACTTTGCTCTCACAAGCACTTATGTGCGTGTGTGTGTTCAGTCACTCAGTTGTATCCATCTCTTTGCAACCCTCTGGGATGCAGCCCGCCAGGCTTCTCTGTCTATGGGATTTTTCAGGCAAAGATCCTGGTGTGGGTTACCATTTCCTCCTCTAGGGGATCTTCCTGACCCAGGGATAGAACCAGAGGCTCCTGCATTGCAGGAGAAATAAGCTCATTCTTTACTAATGAGCCCCAGAGAAGCCCCTTACTTCCTACTTAAAAAAAGAAGAAAAAGAAAAAAAAAAAAAAAAACCCACCTCTACTTTGCCTTTCTCTTTTAGAAATGTGGGGGTACCGGGTGGCTCAGCTGGTAAAGAATCGGCCTGCAATGTGGTAGACCTGGGTTCAATCCCTGGGTTGGGAAGATCCCCTGGAGGAGGGAAAGGCTACCCACTCCAGTATTCTGGGGTGGAGAATTCCATGGATTGTATAGTCCATGGGGTTCCAAAGAGTCAGATACGACTGAGCAAGTTTCACTTAAGAAATTTTGCTACAAGTCTGCATCATACTTGCCAGCAGGTGGCAAATTCTATCTGAATTTCGCCCCAGATTCAGACACTCGTGTCCTCTGTGGAGTTTTCAAGGTCAGATCCCTATGACCACATGACTGCCCTTTGTCACTCCAGTATCCCCGGCTATGCCACATGACACAGTCCTTGCTTTCAAGTTGTGGGGAATAAAGACGGAAGAACAATTCAATACAGTGTGGAACAGCCTTTCCCTACTGTCCGTCATTTGGATGCCACCTTCCCATACTGGTATCTAGTTACTATAGTTTAAAATGGACATTTTTATTACAAAAGAAAACATTTTAGCATTACAGTAAATCAGAAAACCTATTACTTACTATATATCTCAAAGATAATCTATCACAAATCAGGAAGACCAAGTAACTTCTACGTATATTATTGTCTACCTAAAGTTGTGAGCCTAAGTTTTATCTTGGTCAGAAAAGGGAAAGAAAAAGTGGAATTAAAAGATACGTTAGCATTAAATGAGCCTTTTCCCTTGCTAATAAAGACTGAAGAACTGAAAGGACTTTCTCAGTATGTGATTGCTTACCACTTACCATATTTCAACAAAATTGAGATTTTTGCCCTCCACATTTTGAAAATAGTGCTATATCTACGATTGAGGTGAGGTTAAAGCGTCTGCCTGCAATGCGGGAGACCTGGGTTCGATCCCTGGGTCGGGAAGAT